>JAGFPH010000497.1:205878-223989 GCA_018207615.1 Philaenus spumarius
GGGGGGTTTGGGGGGATCAAAGTTGTTAAAAAACGATTTCTTCAAAAGTACCGAATGGATTGGAATGAAATGTGGTATGTAGCTTCCTCTAGGGCCATAGCTGCTTACTAAGAAAGGGTTTGAAAAAATTCGAAACTTTAGGTGGTTTTGGGGATCAAAGTTATTAAATCACGATTTCTTCAAAACTACCAAACGGATTGGAATGAAATTTGGTATGTAGCTTCCTCTAGGGCCATAGGTGCTCACTAAGAAAGGGTATGAAAAATTTCGAAATTTTAGGAGGGGTTTGGGGGGATCAAATTTACTAAAATCATAATTTCAGATCTTTTATTATTATGACAATAGTGCTTTTATTATTTAAAATCTATATATATAAAAGCCAAATACCACTCACTGACTGAACACTTAAAAAGAATACAATTACGTTAAAAATACTGAAAATACCAACCACCACGGGCAACGCCGTACGGGTCAGCTAGTATAGTATATACAAATTAAATCTACTGCCTTCATGTGAGAATCATTCCTTAAGCAGAGACTCAACACTTGACATTTAATAGGATTTTCTGTTTCTGTAGCGACCTTTTAAATTATTGCGTTCACCCTATGTCTAAACTTTAGAACCGAGGTTTATCACATGACGCAAATTTACACACAATTAATGAACGCAGCAGCATTCTGTACCTGTCTAAAGATTCTCTGTGGTAATGTGTAGTCTGGTATTATGCAAACACTAAAAGAAGCTATTTAAAGCAATATAATATTTGTATTTAAATAATTATATTTTTATCCATTAAACACCGAAAGAGAGAAAAAGAATGTAGGTAACAAACTGTATGTTTGTGTGAAAATTTATTAAAAAAAGTATTTTTGTGTGGGAAAAGTTACTTTTAGTATAGGCTATGGGAGTCTGTAATACTTTGCTTTAAGGAATTCTAAACTTATTTCTTGAATCCCTTAAACCACGCTTTCATTCTTTACGTAAAATAGGTTCCAACCAATTTAGAATACAAGTTTTACATTTCAAACATTTCGTATTGTGACCTGTGTTTTATTTAAATTTTTACACATATTACTAGCGTTGAAAGACATGTCTAGTAAAAACTGATCCTAGATGTAAAATGCAATTAGTTTAGCATTTCTTGCAGTTATACCAATAGTTAGTCATTGGAGTTAGAAATAAACTACATAAGAACGAACTTGATTTAGTTTCACAGATATTTCAATTTAGTGAAAAAACTAAAAGATAATATTATTTTTGAAGTAGCGGAAAACGTTGACAAACAGAAGAAAGCAGTGAAATCTAATCAATTTGAAAGTAACACATTTTACGTTTGTCTTATCTTTAGATCCACAATATCCTATAATAGCTATACAACAATTAATTATCAAAGTAATCAAATCGCTGATTAACAATAATAACCATTAAGTCTCTAAAGAGCGAGGCTTTAATTAAGGGTAATCGTTATTGGTTTACCCGTAGCAAAGATTGATTGGATTAAACCGTTACTAAATTATATAAGGAATAGGGATAATGGAACGCGCTATATGTAAGGAACTAGTTGCAGACAGATAAACTAATAGTTTTATGATTGAACGTTGAACCCGTATCACGTTACATTAATGCCTCGTCTTTCGTCTTGTGTATGTTTACCTGTCTTCTTTACTAACAACTAATAAGGTTCAACAGCCGAACACAGTCGACTCAGTAATCTGTAATAACTCACTCTAAAGTAAACAATATTTCACAATCTTTATATATAATTCTGTAAGCGAAATTTTAGATTTAAAATTGTGGGAATTTGGTAAATCGGAGGATGATGGGAGAGGTATCAAATTAAAGGTATCGATTCAAGGAACGAGGGAAAATATAAGTTTTTTCTAAAATTAAATACTAAAGGGTTTTTGGGGTCCCCGAAAAACGAAAAATCCCCATAAGAAATACATGAGAATTTAAAAACATCTGCTTTGTTTACATTAAAACATTTGGTATTAAATAAATAAATTAAAAACATAAAACAGCTGTTCTGTAGTTTACATTAAAACATTTTATCTATACTAATATTATAAAGAGGTAAAGTTTGTTTTTTTGTTTGTTTGTATGTAGGGGGTAATCTCTGGTCCTACAGAACCGATTGAAATAAATAGTTTTACTAATAAAAAGCAACACTATCCCTGAGTAACATAGGCTATAATTAATTTCGATAAAAACCTTTTTTATTTAAATATTTGTAAATTAGTCTGAAAAATTCTTAGGTTAGGCCTAGAATGATAAACCAACACATGTATTTACATTTATTACCATAGCAACCAATTGAATAAAATAACAGATACCGTAATATAGCTGGTTGCTCCAATATTTCCATTAATAGCTGATTTCAAAATTTGAAGCAATTATTTTTCTATTTCTAGCTTTAAGGTTAGGGTTTTAAAGTGTAGACTTGAGCCTTGCTGGTTCTTTTAACCATTATTATAACTGATGTTATAAAATATACGAAACAATTATTATTTACCATCTTAGTTTTGAGGTTATTATTAATCCTACACTTTTATTATAAACAAAACATAACATAAAATTTTTGGAAGGTTCCATTGGGGGTTGGCGTGCGGAGCACGCAGGGGTCTCCCCTAGTATACCAACAAAACTATAAGAATTTGTACTGTAAGTGAAATAAAAATAAATGAAATATTGTTGTGTTATAACATTACAAGTAATAGTACAAATCAAATGAGATTTGTATTAGAAAAATATATACAATATATTCTTGAATTAATTTGGTTACTGTAAGGATTCTTTCACACGGGGAGCCGCAGGCTCGTCCTCGCGAGCGGGCCTTTTTCGCTCCTACCTCAGAATCTCTCACATGAGCAGCCTTTCGGCTCGGGCGCTTTCGCGTCAGTCGATAAGTACTTGGAAATCGCGATGGATCGAACGCGTGCTGTGGCCATTTATCTTCTTTACCGTCGACAAAAACGCCAACATTTCAGAACGTATCGGGTCCATCCTATCAACGAAAGGCGCGATGAAGCAGGGGTTTATCAAGAACTTCGACGGGATGGCAACACTATTTTTCAATCGCTTTTGAATGTCATTGGTCTCATTCGATGAACGCCTCGGGAAGGTAACACGAGGTACTGCATTCAGCCTGAGATACTTCTCCTTCCAAGCGCCCGGCTTGAAATGCACGAGACCGTACAATATTGATTACGGCAGCGAGCTATCTCATTGTCAAGAGGTACAATTGTGGAAAAAACTTACATCTGATTTTGTTAACGTATTATATCATCGCAAACATTGACAAATACTGAAATCATGGGCAATTCGTTTTCTACTTCGTCGTTGTCTTCACAGCATCCTACGTCTTCTTCTGTCGGCGCGAAAATCTCCTCGTCTGTGAAAGTCTCTGCTACAACCACGTCATCCTCAAAGGTGATATGATGCTTTCCTGTTTGGGGCAGGCGATTCCATTCCACAGGGTCAACACCATTAGCCGGTAAACTGTAATTAATTAGACAAAATTATATATTTTATTTTCGAACCCTTGTGAAGTTAGTTTAATTTCACTCTCACCTCTCCGAAGGTCTCGAATTGGATAACTGATAAAAAGGTAAGTTACAAGTAATTTGTGACACCTCAATTTGGATAGTTTTGGAAAAAAGATTTAGGCCAGTCGGTAGGGGTAATTTTAGACCAAAAGTTCCAGTAATTTAAAATACGGCTGATTTTTTTATAAGTACATTAAAGCATGTAGATTAACATGCAAAAAAGTTTACCAGTCTATCGATTTCCCAAAGTCGAAAAAAAAATCGATTATCATTTTTTTTCGATTATCCTTAATATTTCGAGCTGGGATGAAGATAGAGAAAAATAGATCTCTTAGATCGGGTCATTTTGAAGATAACAAGCTGAGACTCAGCATAAATGTTTAAAATATATATTGTAACTCCTATGTCAAGGTTCAATTCGATATATTAAAATTTGGCCAATTTAGAATGAGCTAACGCTTCATATATGAATAAGATGTTCCCTTTTAGTGATTTCCCCTGCTGCAAAATACATACCTCTGCATTATCGAATTTTTTCCAGACAAACCATTGCTCGGACGAAATAAATATATATGACCTTTTTTATTGAAAAATACCTCCCCTACACGGTGGTAGTTTTTATTTTTCTCTATCTTCATCTCAGCTCAAAATATTAAGGATAATCGAAAAAAAAGATAATCGATTTTTTTTCGACTTTGGGAAATCGATAGACTGGTAAACGTTTTTTTATGTTAATCTACATACTTTAAGGTACTTATAAAAATAAAATCAGCCGTGTTGCAAATTACTGGTAGTTTTAACCTATACCGACTGGGCTAATGGGAAAAAGTGGAATGGCAGTTTGGTTTAACATTAATGAATTATAACCTTAATAAATGCATAGATTAAACAACGAGGTTTTAACAGTAGTAATGAAATTAGTAAAAATATTTTATTTGTTAAATGCAATCCACTATGTTGCCATTTTTTATTTTCTTTGACAGTAATTACTTGAAATAAAATGTATTTTACACCAACTCAGTGTTTCAACTTTAAGATAATGGTCAAAAGACCAATTACTGATATATTAAGTACCACCCTGTAGACATTTCAATGAAAACGTACCGGACAAATATGTTTATTACGAGTTTTGAAGGTACACATTTTTATCAACTTGGATAACTATGGTGAACAACAAAGAAGACAAAAAGAAAATTGTGGTGTTTTTTAAAATAGTTTACTATTTATATTATTATTACTAAGCTTTGAGTTCCATTTTAAAAAGAAAACAATGATTTACTTTTTCATATAACAAGTTTCAGTAGTATATACACTTTGTACACATCTTCGAGTTTTTCTAAAACATTTAGAAATACTAGTCAACAGTTTTTTAAACACTTTACATAAACTAACACAATCTATTTTTAAACATTTTGAACCAGTTACAAAAACAAATAACACAGCTGATTCAATACCTTAACGTGTTTGTTTAGCCTTGTTCTGAATATTGTGAATTATTTATAAACGCATTTTCAAATAAGGTTTGGCCTAAATTCGGTTTTACCAATGTTTAACGCGGCAAGTTAAATAGACTTTAAACAAGTTCAGGTCATAAATAAATATTGAGCTTGACTTGTGAGAAAATATTCTTGATGGAATAAACTTTGAACACAAAATCTCACAACTAATACGTTTACTAACTCAAACGCGTTTCAACGACAAAGTCACCATCTTCAGTGATGCACGAGCTACAATAACTATAACTGTAACTATGAGGATTAGTCCAGCCATCGGAGGGCCTGATAAAAATGTGTAACATGTGCGAGTCAGTTTTGTTAGAAGTTACAATTTTACCACTAACAAAATTACGACTAAAATTAATGTTGTAGCAGAAATGACATTATAGTTATAGTTTGACTGTTATAGCTCGTGCATCACTGAAGATGGCGACTTTGTCGTTGAAACGCGTTTGAGTTAATAAACGTATTAGTTGTGAGATTTTGTGTTCAAATTTTATTCTATCAAGCTAAGGTCAATTTTATGATAATACAGTTTTATTGTTATAGGATGAATAATCACACGAGACCAACATTCGTAACAAATTATATTTTGGTCACTTTTATCCAAAAGTTTCTTTTAAAAATTAATAAACTAAATCTTACGTAGGTTTGTGTTTCGTGTAATATTACAAATGTATTCTTGTTTATACATAAGTCAAATGTTTTGCATAAATTATATGACATAATACAATTATTTCGTTGTAAATTGTTTTTTAAAACATTTTTTGTAGAAACATGGAATGGCTTTAAACAAGATCGCCAACCGAAGGCGAGTGTGGGGCTCTCCAGCTGCCTGAACACGCGCGCATGTCTTATGAGCATTCATTTGTTTAAACTCAAAGGGTTTACCCACTAAAAACCATATCTCATATCGTCTTCGCCCTTGTTCTTTTCGCTAGGCTATACCAAGGGATCATATGTTTGCATTACTTTTTGTCAAGCTGGGTGTTTTCAGTTTCTTAACTTCTTCTGCTTTTCTTTTATAATCTTGGTTACATAGTTTTCTATAAGGTCCCTAATAGCGTATGCATGCATCGTCCCTCTTGCTGCCGCAGTTTTTACAGGAAAAATTATAAATTTACCCGTGTCCAGTTAGAGCCTGGGTCAGATTAAACTCCACTTCTCCAAACCCTTTTCAGCCACTTCCGAAATCCTCGTTTTCCCAGCCGTCTTGCCACATCTGTACAATCTTATCGGCCTCCTCGTTAACAATTTCGTTTTCCCTAGTTTAAAAATATTTTTTGCACTAACCGCATAAAGAAAGAAATTTGGACCTTTAATACAGTATTATCAAAATTCTTTGTTACCTCAATATCATTAGGAAAATACACGAAACATACATGGGTGCCGCCAGGAAGAGGAAAGTACTGCAGGGAAAATGTAAAAACAATAAGGATCTAGGAAACGGTGACTTAATTTATACATTAAAAGTGAAAATTATAGTAGTGAAATGTCCCGTAAGGAATTTTTACTTGGTAATTTTGTGCAGAAATCATACCCTTACATGAGCTAGTTCTGCATTTAATCCAGTTCGTTAATTTATCTGTAATATCGTTTGCGATTATTTCATAAAGTCGATATTGAAACCAAGATACGATTTTATCATTTCTGCCATAACACTTAACGCTAAGCTATATTCGTTCAACACTGCAAATATATAGTTTCACGTGCCATAGTAGTAAATATTTAGTTGTCCTTCATTTGATTACAAAATCATTTCTAATGTACTGTAGGGAATGTTTCCACAATCTCATTTTGAACTATATGAGATAAATACGTTGCTTTCCTTGAAGCAGTTCTTAAATGTATTATCTTTAGGTTATAAAAAATGCATTCAAAATCGTCTGCTACGGGTCCACAAAAATAAAGGGAAAAAATTTGGAAAACGGTTGACCCTAAAGGCCATCCCTGTAACTTCCCGCTAACTACACTATTTTTGGAAATTTTGAACTGCCATAACTTTTGAATGAATCAACCGATTTTTATGCGATTTGCGGCAATCGATGCAGTTTTTCGAGTTCATTGAAAGAATCGACAACAAACATTTTTCTGATGAAAAATTTCGGAGAAATTGAGAAAAAACACTTTTTAAAATTTTTTTCCGTTCACGATATCTCACGAACAAATTAACCGATTTTGACCGGACTGGTAGCGATCGACGTCGATTTTCAAGGTTAAAAGCTGATTAGATTTTGGAATTGATCGGTAAAACCGTTTAAAAGTTATTCCAAAAAAACCTGATTTGAAAAATTGTTATTTCTTTGTTTTTTCGAAATTTCTCAGAACATACCGGTCCGAATTAGTTGAAATTTTCAGGAAATCTAAGTTTGATGAAACTCTTTAGAACGCCGTTTGGTAAGATCCAATCGGTTAAGCCGTTCAAAAGTTATAAGCGGGTCACATACTTACATACACACACACATACACACAGACAGGGTGACAGGAGTGGTCAGGAAAGATTCCTAGGACCTCAAAACGTCGAGATCTGATGAATACTCGATTTTCGAAAAACGGGGTGAAACCAAAAACTTCCCGATTTTAGAAAATTTTCAATTTTCTTAGCGGGAAGTTAAAAATTGTGGATTTGCTCTGTGATCGTGCTGATAGTCTGAACATTCTTCGAAGAGGCAACAAAACTTTCCAAGACTTATGAACTTAATTGAAAGTAAGTATTCTAGAAAGCTACAACACTGAACAGAAGAGGAATGTTTCCGAAGGCTGATTCCCTACATTAACGATCCAGTATTTACGTAAGCTATACACATAAGTATAAACATATTTGTATTAAATTGAGTTGGTTAATATTAACTTTCATAACCTAGATATTGGATTTAAATAAGATTATATAATTTTTCCTTCCTTAAATTAATTTGTTCCCCTTTAGCCGGGCAGAGGGGGCGATGCCCCTTGACCCCTCTCTGGCGGCTTCCATGACCACAGTTTTATCCAGAGTTATATTTAACGGAGGTTAATTTTTGTCATAACGTTTTCACAGCCGCCTAATTTAGAGACATCGTTTTGAACAAAACCGACTTTCATAGTTAGGTTGAACTGTAAAAGTTGAAGCTTGCTTTGTATAGCATGTGGCGAATAATAGTTTTATAACAACACATTAAAATGCAAAGCATGCACTTTATATTAACTAGCCGTATTTATACGCTCCGGAGAATTTTACTTTTAAATTCCTTTCCTTTAGTGCGGCCGAAATACCTACGAGGCTACCGATAACGCATGCGTTGCTATTTTAGCTATTTCATAAAAGTCTCCCATATTGCAACATATGACTGACTTCCTGTCTTGTATGGACACGATTGCGCATGGCTTCATTAATTATTGCTGTAGCGTGTTGTGAAATAATAATGAAGAATTCATTGTTCGAAAGTTGCTTTAACAGCAGTTTACAAAATCTCAACTTTTGTAAAAGTGCAAGTTGTTTAAACTAAAAATTAAACAATTTTTAATTTCCGTTACTTGTAGGAGTATATAATTACATTAATTCACTATATTATGTGTACGTATTTTCATAGTAACGGAAATCAGGTTAATCTATTATACGACTATTTCGTTACTTATTGTAAAGGATTACTGAGAAAACATTTACCAAGGTTTAATTTATGTTATTTTTGTTTACACTGCACTCCTATCTGATTAACCAAAACGGATTTAAAACAATAATAATCAGTGAAACCATAGAAACACAAGAAAATAATGTATTCAAATTAAATGTGTTTATTATTTTTTATAACATTTTGTTTGTACCATGTTTGAGTAAATACACGCAACGTTTTTGTTCAGTTGTTTCATTAACTATAAGATAATAAATACACAGAATAATTCCAACTAACCGTAACTTCTAATTTACCAAAAATGCAGCGTTTATTGACAGGTTTGCTTTATATATTTTTTTGTAATAGTTTATTCAATTAACTTTTAATGAACTATTAATTAACTTTATGTAATTAATATAATATTTTTATTTTTATTGTGCGTCCAAAAATGGCCATATTAAAAAAGAACTCTTAAAAAATTGCAGTATGATTGAATAAAACAAAAGACATATCATTACTATTTCAAAATGGCTGACTGAAATATTGCGTACCTTTTTTAATAATATTAAGTATGCAATTAAATGTCATCATTTAAGTACTAAACATAAGCTTCGGAAGCATTTGTCAGAATGTGGTTATAAATTAGTACAAATGATTGTAATATTTTGAAAGAAATACAAGGTCTTGCCAAACTAAACAAATTTAATTTGCTAACAGCAAACTAATTTGGATTTTATTTCTTGATAATATAAAATTAGACTGAACTAACATATAATTATGTTTTCATTTTGGAAACAATAATGAATCTTAAAAATAAGTTTTGTATGGCTACTTTATTTAAGCGCTTAACATTTTCAAATGCAAACAATTTTGAAAAGCATTAAAACACAAGAAATAATTGTATTCAATTTAAACAATATGATATTTATTGTAAAACAACATTTTGGACGTTTTTGTTTGGTTGTTCATCTCAACTATTATTGCTTAGAGTTTATATTAAAATAACGAGCAGTTAAAATTGCTCACTTTTGCTCAACTGTGATAGTTTGTTATTACGTGCTGCAATATCCGATGTATACTTTACTAATCCTCGAAATCAGCATTAGCTGTCAAATTAACGGGGCCGTGTCATAAACCATTTGTAAATGTAACTAGACAAATTAGGCTTTACTAAGCACAACTATAAAACAAACAAATACATAAGTTTAGTAATTTCTTCGACGCAGATTATACGGATAGGAAACTTAAAGTACTTCTTTCATTACTTAGGGCAGATTATTAGATAACTGTGGTAGAAAACCTCAGGTGACCGAGATAATAATGCCCGTTTAATGTTGATAAACTACTGGAGTTTGCAATCGTTAGAGCAAGAATGTGATAAGAGGATTACTACGATGACCTGTGGATGAGTTGTACAGTTACAGTTGTAATGAAATAACTTGAACCAGTTGAGTTGAACTTATGATTATATCCTTTGTGCCGTGTTGTGGTCAGAGGCGGATTTACAATGCCGCTTAGGGGCTATAGCAATCTGGCGGCCCTACACTGAAAACATATATTTTGGTAAAAATTATTCTAAACCCATGGGTAATCGAGGGGTAGATACGCATGAGGAGGTTTTACATCTGACTAGAGACAACAATATCATTTACGGGTAAAATTTATCTAAACCGAAGATAATATTTATATATTGTCAAGTTATTTTTTACACGAGTAAGGCAATTTCTTTGATGCAATATTTGAAAGTGTAATATGCAATCTTTTATCAAAGTTGTCACACGTCAAATTTATTTGTCAAAGGTTCTCTAAGAGAGAACCTTTGATCAAATCTTTGATCAAAGATCTTTGACAAAGAACTTTGATACCGGTAGAGTAATACAGGCCTAAGGGATAATTTTTTCTCTTGTCAGATAAAAAAATCTTTTTGAGTATCTTGTCCCACTATTACCTTAGATTTATTGTAGTTTTAACCCAAAGAACTCTCTCATAAGTCCTTCCGTGTTGTCGATGAGGTTTAGCCGCACAGTCACACCTTGTTTGGCCGTTTGGGACAAGAAACATCTTTCTGCTAGCCCATGCCCATCACTATAGCTACTTTCTTCATATTTTATTTTACACTACCATTGAATTATTTTTGTATTGCCAAAATTTTAACAGACATACACAAGTTTTTGGCAAACGACTTCTTTTATCATGTGCATAACGAAACCTCGATATTCTAATACCCAATCTCCATGGCTTTCCCTTTGAGAAAGCAAAACGTGTTAACACTAAACATAAGAAATTAACGAAATAAATGTAAACCAAGTTAATATACAGATTTAATAATATTGTTTGTCAGTTTTATAAAACATTAATTACTGAGATGCCTTTACGTTAATAAAAGAAAACGTAATTAGTTCCTGGTGCAACAAATGTGAACGTTATTTTAGTAATGTCATCTTAAGAAATACTCATAACATCTAGGATTTAACTCTTATACTAATGAATTAAAATAAAAAACTGTTTGGTAAAGATAGTTAAGTCTAGGTCAACTAAAATACATTTCTTCGAGATTTAGTGTTTGAAAAAGAATCTATAACTTCAAAGTACACATTTCATTTTATTAAGATACTAGCTGACCCGTACGGCGTTGCCCGTGGTGGTTCGTATTTTCAATCTTTTTAACGTAATTGTATTCTTTTTAAGTGTTCAGTCAGTGAGTGGTATTTGGCTTTTATATATATAGATCTTAAATAATAAAAGCACTATTGTCATAATAATAAAAGATCTGAAATTATGATTTTAGTAACTTTGATCCCCCAAACCCCTCCTAAAATTTCGAAATTTTTCATACCCTTTCTTAGTGAGCACCTATGGCCCTAGAGGAAGCTACATACCAAATTTCATTCCAATCCATTCGGTAGTTTTGAAGAAATCGTTTTTTAACAACTTTGATCCCCCCAAACCCCCCTAAAATTTCGAATTTTTTCAAACCCTTTCTTCGTGAGCACCTATGGCCCTAGAGGAAGCTACATACCAAATTTCATTCCAATCCGTCCGGTAGTTTTGAAGAAGTCATTTTTTAATAACTTTGAACCCCCCTAAACCCCCCTAAAATTTTTAATTTTTTCAAACTCTTTCTTAGTGAGCACCTATGTCCTTAGAGGAAGCTACATACCAAATTTCATTCCAATCCGTTCTGTAGTTTTTGAGAAATCGTGATGAGTGAGTCAGTGAGTCAGTGAATCAGTGAGTCAGTGGATTTGGCTTTTATATATAGATATTGTTATTTTTGATTCAATTGTTAAAATCTCTATGTCTTAAACGTGCCTCAGCCATTGTTTAGTTTGGATTTTGAATAGTTTTTTAATCTTCTCAGAACGGATAAGGCTCTTTTCGCTGAACAGTTATATATAGAGGCAGGTATTTTAAAAAACAATTTTAATGCGATGTCAACGCAATGGTCTTGGATTTTGTTACCATGCAAAACTTTATACAGTTTAAGAATGGTTTTTGGTCTTTAAAAAAAAACATGAAAATTTAAAATCTCAGTCACAAATTCCTCCGATTCTGGCAAATCTTTATTATATAAAGTACGTATAATTTCTTTATGTTTTCTTTAAGCGTGCTAGGTAGCTAGATGCTTCACTTCACGTATCTGCTTTTATCTTTCGTCATTCGAAATAAATCTAAGTGCTTCTACTTCATGCATAAATAACCTTTTAGCAATAACCTACCAACATGAACAAGATTAGCCTATAATCTCAGTAGTTATAATATAGCCAAAGAATCTTACTTTGATGAGTGTCAAAGGACAAGAGGAGTGGGTTTTACATCGTAATAATAAAATAAGTATTTCTTGAAATTCTTATATAATACTACATAGCAAATGAGAATTAAAACTGAAAAAAAATTATCCAGCACTACTATTTATTGTATATTTATAGTAATAAGTGATATTGTATCTTTGTAGTACTTGAGTCATACATGACTCATAGTTATTAAACGTGATGGTTTAAATTGTATAATTAATTGAAAGTTTACTGTTGAAGTAGTAAATAACAACAATATTAGTAGACCTAGTAAACAGTTTGTACTTGCACCTAGAATAATATTGACGTTTGGATTTTTAAATATTTAAAATATATTAAGATAGTAACATAATAGGATTACTAACTAGTAACAACAAACAACTTTTGTTTGTCAACATTTTATACAATATAATTGACCGAGCGTAAGCGTGGTCTCCGTTTTAACTCGACCGTTCAGCATTTCGTCTGTGTGTCTGTATGTCTGTATGTCTGTGTGTCTGTCTCACGATTACGGCCAAACGCCTTGACCGATTTTGATGATTTTTTGCATGAATGTTCCTTATTCCTAGGCCGAGCCATGTATATATAAGTTTTTTTCCCATTTTTCATTTTTAACCCCTTAAATAAAATAAAAATGGCGGCCGGACCGTTTCTCTCAGTGTAAGCTTTTTTCCAAAGCCAGTTTGTGGCTTAACCGTAAGTCGAATATAAAAACTAATAACATTTTGCTAATAGAAAATTAAATTTTAAACAAAATTGTATTCTTGATTTTTTTCCATATCTCTAACAGTAGGCCTAAGCTCACAAAATGGCCGTAAACTTCGAATTTGTTTAAAATAGTCCAAGTTTTTGTACTTCAACCATGTTTTTATACGTTTATTCTAAACCAATTCAAACGTGTTCCATAGCTTTTTTGTAGATAAAGGTTTAAAGAATTCATACATGCCAATAAAAAAATTATTGAAGTAAAATTAAGAAAGTTTATAGCTCAAGAAACAATCACGTTCAGTAACGAAAGGAAAATGTTTAACTTTAGGCCTACATAAAAAGTAGTAAAAATTATTGTAATTTTTTTCATAAATGTAAAAAAGTTTCGTAATTTAGTTCTAAATAGAATTGTATAAAAACATTTAACAATTTCAAATGTATTATTTTGAAAACAACAGTTTTCATGTTCCTACTACAAGACTGCTAACAAAACTAGGCCTGTTTTGAATAGTAGCTTAATTCAGGAATATATCATTTGCCCAAAAATGACATATTATTATAAGAAAGTGTAGAGGACAAATCAAAGAATTGAACTGTATACGTGTAAATTATCATTGTAAATTTCATAAAAGTATTTGACTTAGCTTTACTTGAATTACAAAATGAGATGAAACAAATGAAACCTCGCGGCGATAAAGGACATACAAAAAATGACCGTAGCACACCGTGGGAAGTGTTGGTACATGGGTTGAGATCACTATCACGACGTTTTAACATAGTTTGTTTTCATTATTTCTAATATTGGAATATGATATGGAACTTAAATTAACTTATGATACATTGTTAAGTTTTAGTTATTTAATTAAGTATGTAAATATTTAATTGTATGTTGTCCCTCTATAACGCGATATTTTTAGCTATCTGACGCATTATTAACCTAAATAAAGCACAATGCCCCTAAAAGAAAATCTTTAGCAGTTAAAGCTCAAGAAAAGAAATAAAAACAAGAACTAAAATCCCGGAATCGTGGGAATTGTAAATAATGTTTCACTGGCTAAACCTTGTGCTTACTTCCTTACTGGCACACTATTTTTAATCTAAGCTCAAAACCACATTTGTTATTTCAACGAGCGAGGTCTACTGTTCACAGAACTACTAGTAATTATATTGCTATTTACCTCTTGCCATATTTAACACTGCAAGCTCTGCTTGTTAATTAATTATTAGTTATCCTTTACATTAGGAAAAAGGCCTATTGAGATACGTAAAAATAAAGGATTATTTTAAGTGATGGTATTTCCTAAAATACCTATGAACCTTTTTAACTCCAGTGTGGCCATGCTAGATTAGTATATACCTGTAACATTTTCTTCAGTAGTGTAGGTCTAATACAGAAAACTAGCATTGGCTATGATGCAGTAGCCTACTACGAACTTCTTAAAATATATCTTAGTTTATGTAATATTTGTTGTCCGTATATCACAATAGATTTACAATGAGTGTTAACAAATAATTTCACCACAACGCCAGATTTACATATTTCAACAAATTGCACAGTACCACAAACGGCTAAAGAAAAACAATTTTAGTTGAGGATTTTATAAACCGAAAAGTTCTACCTAATGTGGTTGGAAAACATAGCAAAATGGGGTTAACGTCACAAGAGCCTGAACACTTAGTTGTAACAGTCCTGTCTAAATTTGTCTACTCCGAATTTTAATTCATTCACTATATCAAGCAATTCAAAAGAACACTTTAAATCGCAGGTAATTATCATTCGCTTTTATTCTGTTTTCCCTGTAGAGATTAAATTCTGAACCAATTTAGCTGTCAGAAAATACAATAGATGGCGTTGTTGACGGTTCTCGTTCAAAACGTCAATCCTACACAAAACTTTTTTCCAGCTGGTTTGGCCTGCATTGCATCATCGCATCTGCTTTAATCAATTTACGTTATTCGTTAATTTATATACTCGTTTCTTTATGATTTCAATTAACATAGCTTTTTAGACAGAACACTTGTAATAAAAAACGAACACATTGTATCGTAAGGTAGCTTGAATTCGGCACAAATTCAGCAGTGAGGGACTAGTCAGCCTACCTCTTATGGCACCTGTTTTTAACTCATAAACATGTTTCATTTGTACTGGAAAGAATTTTATTACAATTAATTATACATATCAGAGACAAATTTGTCTGTTTTTATTTGCTGCATTGCCCTACATGTCAAATGTAGCAACTTGCTTAGTACGTGGTAGAGGACATTATTAACAACGCTGACCATTGTGTGTGGTGCAATTAGAACAGCCGATTAATAATACTATTTGGAACTAAAACTTAATTTTATTTTTAGGTCTTAATAAGTAGGTCTACCGTTAAAAATAGAGTAAACAATTGTTTGTTGTCTTTGTTTATTGTTTGTTGTTTACGAGAGAAGAACTTTAAAATGGTACACTATTTTTATTTCAAACTTAAATACCAACTAGAAATAGTTTTGTTTTCTGTGTCCCCCACCCCCAACTATTTTTACATACTCAATCAACTAGTTAGCAAAATTTAATTTTTATTTACAGTACGATTTTTTTAACCGTGCCCTCGGCTCGGCTAGCGCTCGGTGGGCTAGCGGTGTAGCGGGGAGTAATTGTAAAGGCAGTTCCACAAACTTCGAATAAACAAAAATGATTGAATAATTATTCGAATAAAATTATTGAAATAAAAACTACTTGAATGAGTCATAGACTACTTGTCTCTTGTTCGAGTATTCGAATAATAATACTGTGGTGTGGTTAAGGTAAATGTCAGACACCAAGTAGGACCTACTTCCCTCCAGGCTGGAAGTTTTCTCCGGAATCTAACTCCAGACATCCGTACCGAGCAAACCGTAAGTCAAACGAAAAAATGTTTCAAATAAAATATTTAATTTGAACCTTTATCTAAAACTTTCTCGCGAACACTTTGTCTCTGACCAACAAACAAAAAACTTTCCAGCGGTGTGAAAATTTCATGTCATTATTAAAGTACATTGTTGTATATTGATTTTTAAAATATGAAATAGGTTTTGTAATGGATTTTCTTTTACATCATACGACTCGTATGGTTCTTATCTGCGTATCCGTGAAATTTTCATAATTTTACATCGCTGCTAAGTGTATTAAATGTCAGTGTTATTGAAGCTCGGTTTTCGCTGTTTCACGCCGCTCGGCTCAGTTTTCGTGGAGAAAACTAGAGTAGACAAGAGCGATTTCTAACGTTATCATTCAGGTTAGTACAATTTGGCCGAGGGCACGGTTAAAAAAATCGTACTGTACATATGATTGTGATAATCTATATATATTAATCCAAATACTACTCACTGACTCACTCATCACGGAATCTCAAAAACCACCTAACGGATTGGAATGAAATTTGGTATGCATCTTACTCTAGGGCCCTAGGTGCTCGCTAAGAAAAGTCTTCAAAAAATTATAAATTTTAGGAGTTTTTTTTTGGGGGGGGGGGGGGAAAAGTTATACTAAAAATCCCCATAAGAAATACATTGTATAATATATTTATTGATATATTTTTTTTTGTTAATATACATTTAACTTTGATTTGTCTATCCGTGCAAAGCCGGATCGGGCTAGCTAGTAATAAATAAATAAACAATACAAAATAAAGTCTAAAATTTTATGAAGCTTTGTTTCTACTCTGTGATAGCTAAACTATTCGTTTTCAAAAACACAATTTCTGATTTCAATTTATTTTCAATTTTAGCATTTGTTAATTTGGTTCGGGCCATTATTCACTGTAAAAAATAATTAGAAAGTATAAATATTTACAAATATTGACTCGTTTGGGTAAAAGCTATAAAATATCGCAAATTTAAAGAAAGGAGCAATTGCATTTGCAAGGTAGAGAGGTATTAGGACAGTTTCAAATTCATTTTATGACCAGTTTGTAAACGTTTGATTTTAGTAAGTCTGTTTTTCTTTATGGATAAACCAGGCACGGATCCAGAAACACATTTTAGGGAGGGGGGCGGAATACCGGGGTCTGGGAAATCTTTTAGAAAATTGCAACATTTAAACTGGAAATTTTACATGGTTTCAAGAATTTTAAAACTAATTTTTTGATAGACAGTATTGCCATACTTTAAGGTTTTTTTTAAAAAAAATCCAATTAATTATCTTTTACGAACAGCAAATTATTTTATATAAATATTGCGACATATTTTTGAACATGCTTATTTTGTGTCACAACCAATAAATCTACGCAGCTGAACCGCTGACGTGAGTTGAGCAAATTTCCAAAATTAAGTTCATAGGTTTTAGGGTTTAACCAAATATTTGGGAAATTGATCTACTTACGAAGGCGCTGAATAGCTGTCTAAGTGTATGAAATATATTAGTAGATTTGTTTTTTGTACCTAAGAATTCATCTTCTACTCGCGCGCTCCTTCGTTCCACGCGCAGCCTGGAAAACTTCCGGAATCAGATTATGGACTGCTTCGTTTTGCTTGCAGAGTACAAACTCGGTCGTTGGGTCTTGGATCAGAAGATGCCCTCGCGGATTTAACCGGGTACTTTATGGTATTTTAAGTTTTGATCGATTTTGGGGGAACCAAGCGAGCTATAAGGTCGTGTAAAAAACAAAATGTGCAGAATAATATCCTACATTTATATTTTTAGAAAAAAATCTAAGTAAGTTTCATTCTCGTAAGAAAAATCTCAAAAAATAGTTACTTCCAGTCAAAAAACGTTCTTGAGGTTGTTGGATTTTTTTAGTTGACGAACTCGTCCGAGCGACGTAAACAACCAACATAGAACAAATCTGGACTTAATTTGGTCAACGTGAACAAATTTGGACCAAATCGGACTTAAAATACGGCCGCTAGAGTGCGAACACATTTATATAAATATATATATAATTTTTAATGACACTCCAAAAAGTCATCTGGGGACCATGATCGGTGCTCATTTACTACTTCCCAACCTTAGGT
>JAGFPH010000497.1:243090-264455 GCA_018207615.1 Philaenus spumarius
GTTGTACATGAAGCAAAAGTGGAAATAACCTAATTAAGTTTTACAAGTAATATCTTATAATTATTAAGGTAAAGCTGAAATATTGTACCTGGTATGCGAAAACAAAAGGTTTAGAAGTAATTCATGTTCTTCAGCGACACACGTTACCCCGATCAAATTATTTAAAGTTTAGTAACATTACGACCACTTGGCAGCGTCTGAAAGTTTTCGTTTGTAACGGTCTAATGGCCGACCTTCTAGAACAATCTCATGACCAAGCAAAATTTTAACTGAGTAGATAGAGAACAGCTGATCGGTTGTGGGATGCTATGGCATTCTAAAGTAGTGTTACGGCTTCAGATACCGTATGGAGTCGACGTCTGGCGGAGAAAAGGATAACTGGGTGAAGGTTAAATACAGAAAGGTTGTAAGTAGGTAAAATAAATGATAGAGGTTGTTGATGGACGTTACATCTCTCCCCCCCCGAAACGACTGCGTCGGAAAAGAAAAAAAAATTTTGAGCTAAACAGGCCAAATTAAGTCAAGCAGAGCAGGTCAATCGAAAGAAATTCGCTTGATTACATAAAAAAAAATCTATGAAAATGACTTACAACTAACCATTAATAACCAACTGGTCAATATACCTCCACCGAAATACACAACACTCAAAAACAACAAGAACAAAAATTACATAACTATAAGTGGACTCGCTGTGTCCTTAAAGTAAGATAAGGTGCTCGAAAGCAAACTTATTAATTGTCTAATCTCTAGGATCGGAAGGTGATCAGTCTTCGAACCTTGCAAGATAGACTAAATGATGCATGACATGTCATGTCTAACGACAATATTTATTTGAAGGATTCCGGCGCCGGGAAATATATGTCATGTCAAGGATACATAATAACCTTCGAGATGGCCAATCTCCTGGTTTAATGTCGAGTCCGGTTACACTTGTTTATCAAGTGATGATGTGTAAAATATTACACAGCAACAAAAACACAAAATAATACCTATAATAGGTTCAGGTGGGGTAAACGCACTTAGCGCAGTTAGCTGAAACAGGATAGCGATTAGAAAAATGACTGATGGGGTCTGTAGGTACTAGGTGAGGCTTCAGTTGTTCAACATGGGCCTTTTTGATGAAATTTCTGGAATGCTGGAAAGATAGGGCAACTGTAACTGGGGTTAGAAAATCGATAATACGAAAGGGCCCTGACCACCTGGGCATCAGCTTGGCGGCCCTCTTATCTATTGCGGAGCTCAGATTGTGCGTCTTACACCATACTAGATCGCCAATCTTGAATTGATGAGGTCTACGGTTCTTATTGTAGACGCGCTCAGACTTTTGATGGGCTCGAAGAATGTTGTTTTTGGCATTACGCCAGATTTGATGAGGGTCGGAATGGTCCCTGGGAAGCAGGTCGTCGATATTCCAGGTTAAGCTGAGCGGGGTGTTGGGCATGAAGTTAAAAATGATTTTAAAGGGAGAAGTTTTTAAGGTCTCGTGGGTTGCGAAATTGAAAGCTAATTGTAGCCATGATAAGGATTTGTCCCAAGAAGTTTGGTTGTTGGAATGATAGGCAATTAAGGCGGCTTTAAGATTTCTGTTCAGACGTTCCGCATTGTTCGGTTGGGGATGGTAAGGTGACAAGGTTGCGTGCTTGATACCACGAGTGAAGCAGTAGTTGCGGAACGAATGCGATGTAAAACAGGTAGCGTTGTCAGAGATCAAGATCTTAGGAAAACCAAAATGCTGGAAAATGTTTTGGCTTAAGGCCTTGATGGTGTTGAAAGAGGTGGCGTCTCTGACAGGGCAAAGCCAGGTGAATTTAGAGAACTGGTCCACAGCGACCAGTATCATGGTGTTGCCTTGCGCCGTTCGTGGTAGTTTACCAACGTAGTCTATGTGGATTTTCTCCATAGGACGGGTTGGGACAATCGATGACAAATAGCCTAGTTTGCTATTTTGAGCGGGCTTGCTCACTGCACATGTTGCGCAACTTCTAACCTTCTGGGTGACATCTTTTACGAGTGAAGGCCAGAAGAAAAACTCACTCACTTTAAATTTGGTCTTGAAAATACCTAAGTGACCTCCTACTGGGGAATCGTGATAATAGTTTATGATTAGGTCCACTAGTGATCTGGGTACGCAAATTTTGATAGGGATACCTTTATGATTCTTAAGGCAAAGGGTCCCTTTATTTAGACAATATCTGCTAGAAGATGCACCAGCTTCTAGATCTGAAATAATGGGACTCAAAATGTCATCAGCGCGCTGTTGAGCGCTAATGTCCTGGAAGGCTAAAGGGAAATTAGTTAAAAGGCTATTGCAGACTATGGTGTTCTCAGAAGGAGACGGCTGTTCTGGTTGCTTTTCTAGCTCAAACATCCTAGAAAGTGAATCTGCGATTACATTTTGGGTGCCCCTAATATGTGCCACTTGAAATTTCAAAGAAGTTAATTTGGCTATCCATCGTCCCATTTTGCCTAATTGTCTAGGACGGGCAAGTAGCCATGAAAGGGCCTGGTTATCAGTCTCTAAGAGAAACTCGCGATGCTCGAGGTACTGTCTAAATTTCTCTACTCCAAAGATTACGGCCAGGCATTCTGACTCATACGCAGAAGAGGCTTTTCTTTCCGCAGGTGTTAAGGTGCGGGAAGCATAGGCAATAGGTTGACGAGAACCGTCAATTTCTTGGAGTAGGACTGCTCCTAAAGCGCACGAACTCGCGTCCGTTTGAAGGACAAAAGGTTTGTCGAAATTAGCCATACGAAGTACGGGAGGTTGCGCAATGGCATTACGCAGATATTCGAAAGCAAGTTGTTGCTCAGTGTTCCAAACGAACTTTTGTCCTTTTCGCCGGAGCAGATTCAGAGGAGCGGCGTGTTCAGCGAAGTTTGGGATAAACTTAGAAAAAAAATTGACCATACCAATAAAGCGTGACACAGCTTTTGGATTGGTGGGTTTAGGAAAAGTTCTGATGGCCTTGGTTCTTTCTGGGTCGATTTGCACGCCTCTAGCAGAAACTAAGTGTCCAAGGAAACTTATCTCTCTTACTGCAAAACGAACCTTATCGGGATTAACCGTAAGTTTCGCTCTTCGCAAGCGAGATAGGACTTCACGCAGATGTTTGATGTGCTCATCCCAAGTCTCAGAATAGATGACTAAGTCATCGAGATAATTGAAAACGAATTTAAATTTGATGTCTGAGAAAACTTGGTCTAGAAGTCGAGTTAGAACTTGAGCGCCAGTACAAAGTCCAAATGGGACTCGTGTAAACTGGTAGAGCATCCAAGGGGTACAAAAACTGGTGAGATGTTTAGAACTCTCGGTGAGTGGAATCTGATGGTAGGCTGAATTAAGGTCAAACACAGTGAAAAACTTGGCTCCCACAAACCAATTGAAGCACTGGTGCAGATTAGGAAGGGGTACGGCTTCGATTACGATATGTTGATTTAGTTTTCGATAATCGATGACCATTCGGGGTTTCTTTTCAGGATGTTGAACAAGAAACGCTGGAGAAGAATAATTGGAAATGCTTTTCTCTACTACTCCTTTTTCAACGAGGTCCTTGATGTGCTCCCTCAAAAATTGCATTTTCGGAGGGGCCAATTGATAGGGCTGGCTTTTCACCGTTATATTGTCTTTCAGCACTATTTCATATTTAATTAGGTCGGTGAGTCCTAATTCAGTAGTAAGGACATCAGGGAAATTTTCTATGAGTCCTGAGATCTCCTTTTGACATTTGTCATCAAGGTGACTCAGTGGATTTTCGGTGACCTGAGTAGCAGAGGATAAAGTAACTGTAGGAGGTAACCTTTTTTGAAAATTTACTAATTGAAAGGGTTTAGCCTTATAAAATTTAAACGTGAAGGTGCCTTGGAAAAGATCTAAAATGAGTCGACTTTTCAGAAAGAAATCGGACCCTAGGATGAGAGGACACGACAGCTGAGGTGCCACTAAAATTTCAAAATTCCAGCTGCAGTGCTGTATTTTAATATGGACTTTACAAGCTAGATTGATCCCTAGCTTTTCTCCGTTTGCGGTGAGGCACTCCGATTTTACCTCTTGAATTTCTTTAATTACATTTAAAGATTCTAAATGTTCAAAAAGATCAGAAGACATGATGCTCCTGACTGAGCCAGAGTCTAACAAGGCGTTAGTCTTAAAATTTTTAAAATTCACTTCAACAAGAGGTAGAATCTTGTTGCTCAAACCTCTAGATTTCAAAGACTTATAAGTTTTTCTCGTGAGAGAATTATTAGCTAAGGGAGAAAAACTATTGATCTTATTATTACATTTTTTGAAAGAAGGGCACTCCCAGTTATAGTGACCAGTTGTTCTACAGTTGAGGCACGTGGGCCTTAAGTAAAAGGGTGCAACTAATCCCTGTTTAAAATTTGAAGAGTGACAAAATTTAGTGGGTGTTGAGAGATTACTCTCATGTTTAGAACGTAGTTTGGACCTATACTGATTGTGTATTACCCCAGGTTTAGTATGAAAGGGAACAGATTTATTTAAAAAAGGTGTCTTACGTGGTAAGGTTTTATTTAAGTATGCAGGTTTAAAAAAAGATTGATAAAATTTGATGTGACTATAGTCGTTTCTTACTGTAGGAGCTTTGATTGGAAAAACGACTAATTTCCGCCCCTTGAGTCGTTTTTTTGGATGAGAAGAAAAATTATGTTGCTGCTGTCGACGTTGATTAGGATACTGCCTACACTGTGGGCTAGTATGACCTCTTTGGCCACAATTGTAACATGTTACGGGTGACCTTATGGGTCTAAACTCGGGTTCCGACCTAGAGAAGCTTTTTTTGGTAGCCAATCTTACTTGATCAGTGTATAAGGTATTGTTGACTTGGGCACAGATGGCGTCCAAGTCGTTAAAGTTGACAGGCCTCTTCGCAAAAACCAAACAGTTTCGCACTTCCGGCGAGAGAGCATCTACAATAACTTGGGTGATTTCGGCTTCATTTTTATTGACAAGAAGCACCTGCGCTGCTTCCTTGATGTCGGAGACAAAATGGTGCAGAGTCTCTCCCAAACCCTGAGGTCTAAAGAAGAGATCCTGCTCCAAAGTGTTCCGACGTTTAGCAGGAATAAAATTGTCTAGAGCCTCTCTGTGGAAAGCACGAAACGTCGTATGCTTACATAAGCAAGAGCTTAACGGTTCCTTTGCGTATGGCATAAGGATACTTAAAATATTTCTTTTAATATCCGGGTAAATTCTACATAAGGACAAGGCAATTTTGATGAATTTAATAAGCTTCTCTAAATCGAAACCGTCTGTTACGGGCAAAGTTGCTATTAACTTTTCAGCGGGATGGCTAAGTTTGCCATAGACTACTTCAGGAGTGGACTCCTGTGCCAAAATAACGGGAGCAGGTACGGAGCCTGTGTTTAGCGAATTTCTTTCGCTTGACTGCTGCCCTAAAATCGAAATGGTGGGAACTGTGGTCACATTGATTTGGTGCGGCGCTGCGGACTGCGTAGAAATTGCTGACTCATTTAAATTATCTGCGGAGAGCGACTGGAAATTTAATTTAAGCATTTGCAGGGCTGCCAACATGCGGTTACATTCTGCATTGTGTTCAGTGGCATTTAAATTTAAGTTATTAATACCTGTAATTAATAGGCTCAGCCTAGCCTCAAACAGTTCGAGCCTTGTATTGAAACGAACTAATGCTAAATTTTGTGTGGAGTTTAAATCAGAAAACGTATCATTTAAATCATCAAGAGTTTCCTGAGCAAGGTCTAACTGCTCCTCAACATTATCAACGGTGATCTTATTAGCACAAGGCTCAGAACCCGCCTGAAGTAGGCCTCGCAAACTAGGTCGCATAGTCCTTACAGTGCCAACACCGCCTCCTCGCACCATTACCTCAAAAGAAAGTTCTGGCTTTCTAAGATAATCAACTATTTGTTGTAAGTCCGACATGTTTATTTAATTAAATAAAAAAAAAAGCCAGGTGATAATTTGGAAAAGAGTAAAAAGCTATGTGTACGTGAATAAAAAAAAGGAATTAAAGACAGATACAAACAGAGAGAAATTTTGTAATTTTTTTGAATTTTATTAAGTTTCTATCTATTTTTGGATTTTATGAAATTTTATTAATTTTTTTGGATTTTATAGTTTTTTTTGTAATTTTTTTTTGATTTTATTTGTCTCTGCTTGGATATATCTAAAATTGTATGTAAAAGGGGAAGCCAAAAAAAAAATTTTTAAAGTTTCATCAAAAAAAAAATATAGGTTTATGAAATATGTCGTAGTATGAGAAAGGTGCGACGGATGAAGGAAATATCGATAGGAAAGAAGAACAAGGACCATTGAGTTACCACCAAGCGAAAAATTAAACTATATAATAACTATAATCACCGAGTGTGACTAAAAGCAAAACTAAATTTAGGCCTATCCGACAACCGGACAGCTGAAACAATTTTTAAAAGGAAAGTAACCACGCGAACTGTTACCAGAAAACATTGAGTAATTTTAAATTGAACGAAACCACGCTATGCTCACCAGAAAACATGTACCAATCTTACAAAAGAACAATTAAGGGAACGGAAACGATACTGGGCCACATAGATTGGTACTGTTCAAAACTTACCTTAGAATTTTAAATATCACCAAAAGTAGGAATATTTCAGCTTATCTCTTACAATGCACAGGATACCTAAAGGTTAGCTCAATAAACTATAGAAATAGGTATAATTTTAGGTTTATTAACCAAGTTAAGTAAAAAGTTTATACGCCCTTAATACAAAAAAAATTATTAATACGCCCTTAATACAAAAAGATTGAGATTTAAAAAAGAAAACATATATATTTTATTAAATTTAATTTAAAAACCCTCCCCAAAAATAAAAATCAAAAAACCCTCCCTTTTAATAATAATTACAGAAATTATACAAAAGATTTACAAGTTACAAAGTTTTAACATGAAGTACCATGGATTTATTTTAAGAATAAATATACATATGTCGTTGGCCAACTCTAAAAGGTAATTATAATTAATTGAATAAATAGACAAAATTAATTATGAGACGTCTCTCTATATATATAAAAAAAAAAGGTGTAAAATTTCTAATGTGTAGCCCTTAGGGGCTAAGGTCCGAAATGTGCTAGCTTGCTCCTCCCAATTTATTTAATACTAACATATCCTAAGTAGTACACATATGCAAAGTTTACTTTCAAAATACAGCCTATTTAACAGTTAACATAAAAGAAAAGAACAACTGCAGATAGTTCTCATTTTAAATTAAGTTCTGTCTCTAATTAAAACACTGTAGAAATATTTGGTTTAACTTTTTTTTTAAAGTTCAGTTGGAAAGTAGGCCTTTTCTAAGCGTAGCTGTTGTAGGTTATGTCATTGTGTTATAACATTCCCTGGAGTTGAACCAGTATAACTGTATAACATAAATAACAATTTCCTTTTTAGAAAACTTGCAGTTATTTAAATAAGCATAATATGATAGTTCTTTGAGTTGGCTGTTTTATTGAAATTTGTAGCACAAGATGGCAAATTGCTACTTAGATTGTGATGGTTAATATAACATGCGTAATGTTGCATAAGACTGTCTGTACATGTTAGGTAAGCCACATGGTAACATAAAAGAAATGTTAACGTTTAGTTACATATCAGCAATATTTTGCTTATAGCTTATTAAAAGTTTTCAATATCTGTTACACTGTAGAAATACTACACAGTTATAGTTAATTAATGCATAACACTTTAGACTTGTTTGTGGAAATATGTTTAGGCTTTAACAATAACCAAAATGATATCGGCTTTATAGTTTTTGTAGGCTGTAAGATTTACATTTAAAATTTATTCTGTAGTAAAAAAAGAAATACATAGGTTTCTCTAATAAATTGAACAAAATGAGTTAGGAAGTTGTACATGAACCAAAAGTGGAAATAACCTAATTAAGTTTTACAAGTAATATTTTATAATTATTAAGGTAAAGCTAAAATATTCTACCTGGTATCCGGAAAACAAAAGGTTTAGAAGTAATTCATGTTGTTCAGCGACACACCGCGTTATCGCGATCAAATTATTAAGAAATAAGTCATAACTACCACTTGGCAGCGTCTTCAAGTTTCGTTCGTAACGGTCTAATGGCCGACGCTTTACACAATCTCATGACAAAGCGAAATTTACTTGACGAGATAAAGAGACAGCTGATCGGTTGTCGGATTACAAAATGCTATGGCATTCTAAAGCAGTGATACGGCTTCAGATACCGTACGGAGTCGACGTCTGGCGGAGAAAAGGATAACTATTTGGGGACTGGGTTAAGGTTAAATGCAGAAAGGTTGTAAGTCGGTAAAATAAATGATAGAAGTTGTTGATGGACGTTACAACCTTGTTAATCTACGTAGAAAACCCAATATAAATGTAATTTGAAATAAAAATCGTCAGGAATATATATAATTAATTATATACATATTACATACAAATATTTACATTTCTAATTTGAAATTATTTCGTTTATTTGTACATCCTAGCATTTTTTATTCTCTGACTACCTCTCTTATCACAATGACTACCAGATTTTGTTTAGTAATAATAATTTAATTTAGCGTCACAAGAAATTAGGAGTTATCTCTATTTTATTATACAGAAGTAAAGCACAAACAATTTAATGTATCTATATTACATTAACTACTTGCTTATTAACTACATGCAATAAAAATAATCAACATTAAATTATTACTTACATTAAACAAAAATAACAATAGATAGAAAGGCGAGAAGAAAAGAATAATAATTTACATAAATCGATCGAAACACATAAATATTGTCGTAAAACCAAATAATATTTTATTTTCCTATTTACAAAATATGTAACACGGTATACTATGTCACTCATGAAACAGAAGAGTTACAGATGCCTTTACAAAATCATATAAATAATAATAACATTAAAATTAAAAAATTATATTTTGCAAGAACTTACAACTTAACTCTAATTCAGGTAATCAATTTTACACAGTTTTTGGTAAGTAAGCAATGTTTGCTTCTTTTAAGGAATAGTACCAGGAGACCGAGCTAAAGCTCGATTATAAGCAGGGCTATGATTTCAATAACTATTATTGCAAATTTCCGTGAACATCGTTTAGGTTAGTCCTATAACATTAAACAGCTAAATAAAGGGTATGTTTATTTAGCAGAAGTATTCGTTGCCATGGTAACTATAAATAGATACAACATTAGGCTTACCTCTAATAAAATACAGTTTAATAGAAAACAGATGATTATTGTAATGGCATTGAAAACATTTGCATCAGCTGTGCTTCGTTTAAAAGAAAACATATGATTATTGTAATGACATTGAAAACATTTGCATCAGCTGTGCTTTGTATTGTTTAAAATGGACAAACTTCACTTTTTAATTTAATAAAAAGACGTAGAAAACGAATTTTCCCAAACTGGTGACCATTTCCAATCGATTTCTCGTGGCCAAAAGCCCCATATAAAATCAAAAAATCAAAAATCCTTAGACGGAGATTCCAGATCCATTTAGCAGATAGACAATTATCTCTCGCTTTAGAAAATAAGATAAGATATGTGTCTTATCGGTTCTTATGTCCTCAGTCCAACGAAGATATGTAGCCTACTTCATTGAGTTACAACAAAATAGCGCTCTATATCAAAGACCATGAAAGAATACCGTTGAGGGACGGGCTTGTGTACACCGAGACCTTGAATCGCCGTAGTGCGACGTTGCCACGTTCTTCCCACGCTTCTAACTGAATGCGGCTGACTCAACGCATTTATAATTCTTTAAGGGTCTGCTGCAGTGGCAGCCATCTTGGATTTTTATCCCATAAGAGCAATGTTAAATTTCAAACCATTTATTTCGTTTATTTTTTATCATAAAATTGTTTGCAAGGTCTCATTTTAAGCACAGTAACAATAAGCATCCGTCTTGCAATTTACATTTTTTTAAAATGCTTTTGATTTTGACATTTTGTAAGTACAAAGTTTGAATTTTTTTTCCTAACACAATAAGAAATTAATAACGAAAAATAATTTGCAAGAAGGATCCGAAATTTTATAAAGAATATTCAGTTTTTTTTTCAACACTCAATTACAAAATATAGACTTATAAAATGGTTTAAAATGAGGCAATGTCAGCGCAAGAAATTGCACTGTTTAGATAGGGATATAGTGAGAGGTGTTTGCGTTCTGGTGGATTTCTCGTTTACTGGAGCAGACCCTTAAACTGTGCGATCAAGCCTCGAGCGGTAAGTACCAGGAGTGTTCGAGGCTAGTAGATATGGCAACGCTGCGCGCCCATCCTATTGGCCGCCTCGCAACGGTATTCTTTAGTGGTCTTTGATATAGTACTGTTGATATTTTGCAAGGATCATTTAAATCGGTGAAGATACAAAGGTAAAATAAAGGTCGTGAAACGTTTATTTCAAAATTTTGCGACTATTTTATGTTATAAATCCTCACACGGTATATAAGTTTTGAAATCTTTTCTCTAAAATATTTATTGCTATACATCAATCTAGATTTTGAATACGTTCTTTGTTTTTGTGTAGAGTGAAGTTTTTACCATTGAAAATAACATATATTACTTTTTTAAGACAAAAATAAATCATAATTTATCAAAACTAGTTTGACCGTTTTACAGTTAGTCCTATATAGGGTAAAACTAATAAGTAAATGAACTTTAAAACCGTTCAGCTTTAACACAAGTCGGTTAAAGCAAGTTGTTTTTGAAATCAAACTGGTAAAATATATCATAAAGTGGTTATTCTCAATAAAAATAATGAAGTAATTTTCGTGTTAAAACTTGCTAAGGCATGAGGTATTTACTAGGATCGAGCTATGCAGACAGTTTCTAAAACTGGAGCGGTCTTGCAATCTACTCGATGAACAAGCAAAAAAGATACAATTGTCTACACATAGACACATAATAGCAGTAACAATTACAATTCTTCTTTGATTGTCGGCATTATTTGTTATTATATTATTAGGAAGTCTGATACCGTTTTGTAAATTCCAATACAGGGTTTTTTTTAAAATTCCAGTTATAAAAATCATATCCCGATTATGACATTCATAAGTTAATAACCGACCGAGAAAATAGTTTGACCAACTAAGGTGCGCTTTAACTTAACTAATGTCTCTACTTAATAATAATGACTATGTAGTTTAAGTTCTTCAATTGAATTGGAATGGTGTTGTCTTAATGGAATTTGTGTCCTGGTCATTGTAAACAAGAAATCATGAAGGCATTGCAGAAGAGTATTTCCATGACGAAACGATTAGACCGACGCGGCACGTAGAAGACCACATATCCACAATTAAAGACGTTGTCCATAAACTTGAGAATTGGTTGTTGAAAGATGATTACTCAAACGTGATTGGCAGTACAATTAATTGGTGAACTTGGAGAACAAATTTTACGGAATAATAGTGTGATGTTTTATGATTATTTATGGGCCACCTTACGCTTGTGCATTTATGGTGGTAGAGAATTACACATAGAGTGATTAATTTTCCCTTCACAGTTACTCATTAGGTAGGTTATGCGTACTTTGTTACAAAAAAACCGATGTATACTCTTTTTACACTAATGCAGATATACAGTGTCCATAAAGTCCTTTAACCCCCTCATTATTTCTGTTACTGAAAATAAGTAAACAAAACTTTGTATATATCTTGTGTTGCATAACAGAACACATTTTTTAATGACATACCTGACCCTGTATATTTTTTGAGTGGGGGGGGGGCCTGGGGGGCAAGGGGGTTAAACATTTGAAATATAAAGGTAAGTCATGTAATACACCATTGAAAAGCTTGTTAAAAGAGAAACACAATGGGTCAAACTAGAGCTTAATATCTTGCTTCGTTTAAAAGTAATTGGCAATCAAAGTTCTAGAAAATAACGTAGATATACAAACTATTTATTTCTAGAGCAAACTTAGTAAGCTCTAGTTTGCTCAATTCTGTTTCTCTTTTAATAAGCTGTTCAATGGTGTATTACATCACCTACCTTTATATTTGAAATTTTTAACCACCCTACCCTTTCAAGACCCCACAAATTTTGAAGATTCAGATATGTCGAACATGGTGTCCTGTTATGCAACGCAACATGTATACAAAGTTTTGTTAACTTATTTTCAATAACAAAAATAATAAAGGGGCTTAAAGGGACTTTATGTACACTCTGTATGTGTAGAACACTAAGGTAAGTCGAGATATAGGAATCATATTAGTTCAAAACCAATAATCACTAAACCTAGTAATTTTAAGAAATCTCTTTTAGAAAAACATTTGGTAAACATCCTGTTCAAAGTTTAACATTCTGGACCCTTTCTGGTGACACTTTCATCTTTAATAAAACAATAAAATTATAGTTGACTTACAAATTGTGCTGTAACACTTTCCTGTAAATTACGAAGTCAATGAAATAGTTTCTTTGAACTATTTTACTTACGGGGCATCTACTTTAAGTTAAAATTAAACATTATACATAAACATAATTTAAACAAAATGTTAAAAATGCAGTATCTATATATTAATAGGCAAGCACAAAACTTGTCGTCCTTTTTTCTCAGCTTGTGTGCATCGTAGGAGAAATTCGCGCATACCGTTAGAAAGGTAGTAGTGTCCTGTAGATGAGCAGAATCCCATTATAATTTACATCGGTCCTCAGGGATACGCCCCAGTGGCCCTCAAAGTTTCAATGTTAATCTTATGGAAGGTCAATCTTAAGGAAGAAGAAGAAAGATTTCTTTTGATTTTATCAGGGGCACAAAAAACAGCTGTTCGTATGAAAAGCTTAAAACAGCTGATTTTGATCAACAGCTGATTTTGATGAACAACTGATTTGGAACAAAAACTGAATATAATTTTAGGTTAGGTAAGTCAAGCAATAGCAATGGCGAAGCAATGCCGGGTCCACTAGTATATAAGAAATTTGTACTTACAGTACACCGTCTCGTGGTTTAATTATTCATTTTGTAAAGGCTACTGCGGTTTCAAAAACACTATGTTTCCATCATCAGGCCGTACAAACAGTCAAATCGCTCAATCGAGGTCGTCACACAAGTATAAAACCAGTATGAAAAACACAACACACACACGTTAATAACACATACATATTATTTTGTCCAAAATATCGCGTGCGGTACCGGTAACGATCAAATCTAGACCTTGTGAACCGGTAAAAATGCAGATTCATTTCGCAGATTTCCCTTGAAATAGAAAACAATTAACTCATAAACGAAAATACTCAAAGCAGAGTGAAATCACCAACTTTTATAACCCTGTAAGAATTGAGGTTTATAGCCTACACAATGATATTTAGAGCCTGTTTTGGTTAGGGTTTTACTGGTTTTATTTCCGCAATAAAACTATCATATTGGTCATAAATCTTTCATAAGTAACTAAAACACAAGAAATAAAACTACAATATTGAGAATACTGATTTTCAAAGAGATAAGACATCTATTGAAGGATATCTAGATAATGTTTCGAAATAGAAAGAGGTTCTACGATTGTACTTGTTTATTGTTTAATGTACTATAATATAGTAAACTTAATTGTACCAAATATGGACTAGCTTTGAATGAAGCGGAATGAATTTGGACTAGCGAAACCTCAATGAAGTCTATTTTAAACTTAGCTTTAATTTTAACTAAATAAATGTCAATAAATGTCTTAAAATTCGACGTCTTTTTCTAAGTTGTTAGTAAAATAATTACAAACAAATACTTTTTAAACTGATAATTGCTAATTGATAATGAACTAAAAAATTGCTTATAAATCGAGTTCGTAAATTTTATTTTTACTCCTCCATCTTAAAAAATGTTGTAAACAAATCCAATTTACAAAATCGATTTGGAAGCAATATTTTAGATCAAGAACTTTGAAATAAACATTTTTTGTCTCTTGAGATTTTTTCTAAAAACTCTTCCTTTTCGAGATATTAGCAACTTCATGTCGATTTATTTCAACACGTTTAGGGCCACTATTTTGTTTTGGGTGGTCCGATTTGTATTTTCTTTACGTCATTTTCCTAGTCTTAAATATACCTTTAAAATGAGGTATCACATGACCATACTTCCCATTTAAAAATATTGAGTGGCCCCCAAAAATTCCGATTTTGAGTTGGGGGGGCAACGTTGCCCTATGCATGGGGAAGTGTGCTTTTATGACCTATAAACAACCCCCCGGGTTTGGATTTTCTATCAATACTCGGTGGAGAGTTAAGGGGGTGTCTCCAGACTTAACCAACCCTGTATAATAAATAAACGGTACCAGGAACTGGCACATACTTTCTCACAAACATATTTAAATTATTAAACAGATTCACGGTGACTTGTAGGGTGGGGTAGGAGAGGTGATTTTGTATTAAAGTGGTTTTCCCATAAAAATCCATAAAATAACGGAAAAACCAACTTTTCTCAAAAACGGCTCGAACGATTTTGATTAAAATTTTAAAGTTTATAGTACTTTAGACTTAATAAACTATAAAATTTTAATCAAAATCGTTAGAGCCGTTTTTGAGAAAAGTTGATTTTTCCGTTATTTTAAGGGTTTTTATGGGAAAATTACCCTTAAAAATAAAAAATTCACAAAAATGAAAAAAAACGCCTGGAGATACCGTGTATTAGTACCTCCATACCAAATTTCATCAAAATCGGACGACTGGTTTAGGCTCTAGGTCTGATAACATCCACACAGACACACAGACACACACGCACACACACACACACACAGACATCACTCCGAAAACCACTTGACAAAACGGATATTTCCACCACAAACTCAAACTCGAAAATTTTGACGAATACAATACTTTCTCCATATACTATGGTATAGGGGGAGAAAGTAAAAATTATATGTTTTCCTTTTTTAACTTGGGTATAGGCCTACAGTACGTTCAAAAAGTATCTTCGCAGTAGCTAGTTTGAGCGTTACAGATCTTTAAACACCTTTATAGCAGTAGTAACTTGCAAGAGATCTCCTCCATGTCAGCCTGAAGGCAATTAAACAACAGTTAGTATAGAATTCTATAATTGGTGTTACTCGAATTACGGGCACCGATATTGGCAAAAACTCAACAACTGTTGATTGGTATTGATTTGGTGATCCCAGAGAACACATTAAAACTCGTTAAGTTACCATCATCGATGTATAAACACACTGGACCGCTGGCTGCGTGTATTGAATACGGTCCGGCTGGCCTAGCCGCTTCCCCCACCACTGGAGGGACAGCAACAACACGTGAAGCATTCGAAGTTAATGCAACGCTCACAAATGTTTTAATTTATTTTGCTCAGCTTCAACAACGGCACCAAACATTATTTATAAAATAATCATTTTAATTTCTAAACAATATTTAATTGTTATACAGTATGTAACACTTATTTTTATAGTAAACTAGTGGACCCAGCAATGCTTCGCTATTGCTTGATTTAATTTAAAAGTTAGTAAAGTTATTCCATTGACTTAAGTGATCGAATTGTAAGCTCTCAGTGTAAGCTTTTTTCCAAAGCCAGTTTGTGTCTTAACTGTAAGTCGAATTTAAAAACTAATATTTTGCGGGTAGCAAATTAGATTTTCAACAAAATAGTATTCTTGATTTTTTCCGTATCTCAAACCATAAGCTCACAAAATGACCGTAAACTTCAAATTTGTAAAAAAATCGTCCAAGTTTTTGTATTTCAACCATTTAGTCAACACGTTTGTTCTAAACTCATTCAAAAGTGTTCCATAGCTTTTTTGTAGATAAAGGTTTAAAGAATTCATATATGCCAGTTTTGCAAGTAAACAAAATGATTGAAGTAAAATTAACAAAGTTATTAGGGCCTAGCTCAAGGAACAAGCATCCTATTACTTTAAATGAGCAATTCTTGTATCTATCTTTGTTTGTATCTGTCGTGGATCTCGAAAACGGCTGTAACGAATTCAAAGAAATTTTGTATTTAGGTGTAGTATTGATTTTTAAGTACACCCATATAGTTGTATTTCGTGTAAAAACGCAATTTTTTTAGAAAATATAATTTAAAAGTTGAAAAATTTTAACATAGGGTCTTATGGGTTGCCATATTGGTTACAAAATTACAACGAAATAATAAATAAAGCAATCAAAACAGCTGTTTATAAACAAGCCATGAGATTGAGTATTATCCTAAATCAGCTGTTCATTGGATAGTTTTTAATTACTATTAAAAAACAATCTAATTTATACTGTTTTAGCACGTTAGAATTAGAATAAATTGTTCTGATTTAACAATTTATTTTATAAAAAAAAGTAAACTTGGCAAAAATGGATAAATTCTAATAGTCAATTTTGTAATATAGGCCTGGCTCATTTCTGAAACATAGTATTGAGGTTATGTTTACTACTGTATATTTAGTCCTGGTTTCAAAACATTAGTTGACAGAAGATAGTAGAACTAGGACTAAAATCGTAATGAAAGTTTCTCATGTTTCTAAAGCATGTATTTGAGGTTATAATTAATCTTGTAATTACCGTTAATATATTTAAGCCCGGTTTCATAATTTTACAAACCAATGTACAAACGAGCCAAAGATTAACGAGATTCATTAGCGAATTTTCCAACTGCGAGCGAAGCGAAGCGTCCAGGGGCAGAGCCCCTAGTGTTTAGTAACGAAAGGAAAAAGTTCAACTTTAGGCCTATATAAAAAGTAGTAAACATTTTTTGTAATTTTTTTCATAAATGTAAAAAAGTTTCGTAATTTAGTTCTAAAATAGAACTGTATAAAAGTATTGATCAATCTCAAATTTCTTATTTTGAAAACACCAGTTTTTATGTTCCTACTACAAGACTGCTAACAAAACTAGGCCTGTTTTGAATAGTAATTTAGGAATACTATTTCCTCTGCCCAAAAATGACATATTATTATAAAAAAGTGTAGAGGATAGATCAAAGAATTGAACTGTATTTAACAACAACAACGTGTATCACTGTCCATCTATCACGCTGCCCACCGCGGGTCTATCCCTCCAGTGGAGGGGGAAGCTCCACGCCGGCCGGCTCGTTTCTCGAACCTTTCAGACTACTCAGCGCGCAATCCAGTGTGTTTATACATCGATGGTTACCATCGGCTCGCAGTCAGACCTTACGTCCCCAATCATTATCGAAGTTTTAAATATCATAGTTTTTAATATGTTAGTTCTGGTTGCCAGAGGTATGTGGACCTAATGGCCACAACTGATGCTAAATGCCCAAACAGTGGAGGTGATCACCCAGCTAGTTCCTTAAACTGAAATAAGTTCAATGAGGAGAAGGCGATTTTAACAATAATAACCAAAAACAAAATCTCACGATACGAAAGTGTTCATTGCTATATTGGCGATTGCGTCCAATTATATTGTTTTCGTAGGCCTATACATAATTCTTAACTTTAAATAATTATACTTTCCAGTTTGTAAAATTCTTAATAAATGTGATTTACGCTATAATTTTACTGAAAATTACTATATTTCGGATTTTGAATTGAAAGTATAACATGTTGTTTGAATTGTACTATATTTATTAGATGCATCATGGATAACAATATGTTTAGAGAAACAAATTAAACTGATTTTGTGGCTACTAAGTCCTGGACGAAACAGTCCCGTACAGTCCTATTCAATATGCATATAGCCCAGTCGGTATAGGTTACAACCACCAGTAATTTGCAATACGGCTGATTTTTTTTTATAAGTACATTAAAGTATGTAGATTAACATAAAAAAAGTTTACTAGTATATATCGATTTCCCAAAGTCGAAAAAAAATCGATTATAATTTTTTTTTTCGATTATCCTTAATATTTCAAGCTGGGATACAGATAGAGGAAAATAAAAATACCACCGAGTAGGGGAGGTGTTTTTAAACAAAAAAGGTCATATGTATTTATTTCGTCCGAGCAATGGTTTGTCTGGAAAAAATTCGATAATGCAGGAATGTATTTTGCAGCAGGGGAAATCACTAAAAGGGGACATCTTATTCATATATGAAGCGTTGGCTCATTCTAAATTGGCCGAATTTTAATATATCGAATTATTGAAACTTGACATAGGAGTTAAAATATATATTTTAAACATTTATGCTGAGTCTCAGCTTGTTATCTTGAAAATGACTTGATCTAGGAGTCGATTTCGATTATTGATTTTAGGAGTACCGGACTCACGAACTAATTTCATTCTATTCCAGTTTCGTCAATTTTTGGAATATCAACATCAAATTTGTTTTACAAGTTGAGAACACCAGTATAAATATTCTTAGTAAGTATGAACGATTTTTTTCATGTTATTTTTAAAAACAAGGCGCTTGAAAATGGTCTTCTGTTTTACCTATCTCGTTTTAACTATAACACCTTTGGATTCAACGACTCCATTTTAGACATTTTTTAACATATCGATTTAAAAATTGGTACAGAAGTTAGAAACACATTTTTTTTGCTGTACTTATTTTAAAAACTATATTTAAAAAATTGACTAATCTGCAGCCGATTAACTCAAGCGTTTTGATGAAAAATTTAAAAAGGTCTAAAATTATACTTTTTTAAGTTACTTGTGCTTTGAAAAGTGAATAATAAAAAAGGTTTGTACTCCTTGATCTTGTTTGAATCTAAATATTTAACTTGTAAAAAAACTTTCAGGTTGATATTTTGAAAATTTTCTAAACTGGAGCTGTTTAAAATGAATTGGTGGGTCCGGTACTCCTAAAATCGAGAAACCCATTAATAAGTCAAGTGGCTCTAGGTCGGGTAATTTTCAAGATAACAAGCTGAGACTCAGCATAAATGTTTAAAATATATATTTTAACTCCTATGTCAAGTTTCAATTCGATATATTAAAATTCGGCCAATTTAGAATGAGCCAACGCTTCATATATGAATAAGATGTCCCCTTTTAGTGACTTCCCCTGCTGAAAAATACATACCTGCATTATCGAATTTTTTCCAGACAAACCATTGCTCAGACGAAATAAATACGCATGACCTTTTTTGTTGCAAAATACCTCTCCTACACGGTGGTATTTTTTATTTTCCTCTATCTTTATCCCAGCTTGAAATATTAAGGATAATCGAAAAAAAAATGATAATCGATTTTTTTTTCGACTTTGGGAAATCGATAGACTGGTAAACTTTTTTTATGTTAATCTAAATACTTTAATGTACTTATAAAAAAAAATTCAGCCGTATTGCAAATTACTGGAACTTTTGGTCTAAATTTACCTCTACCTACTGGCCTACTTATATTTCAACGAATTTTGAATATAATATTTTGTAATTTGCAGGACATTGTTCAGGAACATCTAAATTATAATTAATAGGTGACACAAATTGTAACTTATGCATTTTTATTAAAAATGTTTGCTTATAAACAAAACGAAAAACATAATTTTCAGTCGAGTCAATTGATAGCTGTAAAACATCGGTGAGAATTGTCTTACACATTGAGTTTTCTTGCAAATTTAAATGTTGTACGCAATTGGCGGAAAACTAAAAATAAGACCGTCATTGGTAAAAACGAAAGTGTATACAAGCGATATTCTAGTCGCGCTTCAGCTCTTTACCACTGTAACATCCCAGATATATCTTTGGTAATATACAATCAAGGCCAGCCTTTTAAATGGTTATTGCAATTTTATTAAATTTAGCAATAGATAGCTAAATATATCCTACTGCTATATTGTTATATTACTACAACAATTAGTTAAGTATTCTTTCCCGATGTGGATAAACTGAATGCCATTTTTAACCGAATTCCGTTAAAAATACAGTCTACGATTTTTTGAATTGTACAAATAGTTTAATATATAAATTGTTTGTTTTTCTGTACACCCAACATAATTTAACACACAATTCAAAGTCTTTATTTGGGCTAGATTTTTGTGGCACCTAATTTTGTAAAATATAGTCTAGTGAACAACAGAATTTGCAAAATTGAAAGAAAATGGTAGGTCAGGAATCATTATAACTTTTGGTTTAAATGAAGGATATAAACTTAAGGATTTAAATAAAAACAAATAGGAGGCTGCTTATTTGGTAATTTATTAGCGTATGTGAGGAAGTTAATTTATTAAAGTCAATAAATAAAAATGTATTTTATTTTTAATTGAACACGTTATATAAAATTGTGGGAAATAGTGATTATTTAATAAGACAGCATAATCTGAATTGGGGGTATAGCTCAGTGGTAGAGCATTCGACTGCAGATCGAGAGGTCCTCGGTTCAAACCCGAGTGCCCCCTCAAACTTTTTGTCAGTAAGAGAGTACAATATTAGATAAAAATGTGACTTTTAATGTAAACAGAAAGTGTTGATAGGTTCTCGCAGATTTTTTATTCTTAGAAAGTTTTTTTGCCCCGTACTATTTGCGTTAAATTTGATTTTAGTGACTTTTTACGAATAAATTAATTGTAAACGAGAATGTATTGTGAAGCTAAAGAGAGAAAGAGAATAAATGAATAAATTTTGGTTAAATTTTTTGAAGCATGAAAGATAGATAATTTGAAAATGTCTTTATAGAATCAGCTTTGGCATAGACAAAGAGTCCACTCTTCAATGAACATTAAGTTTCTGTCCATACACAGCAGATTCCGTTCTGTGCGCTCACAAATCACATTTTATTTTAGGCTATGTTTGTGTTTACCTAAAATGAAAAAACCTGAAGAAATAATAAAATCAGGAAAACGAAGTGATACGTAGGTTACAAGTGTAATAGGCCCAGAACTTTCTCCTATATCATAGTAAAAATATTTCGAAGAAAATTCGAGTAGTAAATACCATACTAAACTAGTAGTGAGTCGATATTATTAACTAAGTACCTGGAGACCGAGCTAAAGCTCGATTATAAGCAGGGCTATGATTTCAATAATAAATATTGGATTATTGAGTTTTGAGGTTAGGCCTATAACATTAAACAACTAAATAAAGGGTATATACAACATTAGGCTTACCTGTAATAAAAATACAGTTTAAAGGATTAACCACAATCTCAACGCTATGCCTCAGAAATAAGTCAGGCCTAAATTAAAGTATTATTTCAATATCGATTTATTCCTAGGGCCTAGTTCGCTCACGTCAATAACTACTATTATTGCAAATTTCCGTGAACATCGTTTAGGTTAGGCCTATAACATTAAACAACAAAATAAAGGGTATGTTTATTATGTATTCGTTGCCATGGTAACTATAAATAGATACAACATTAGGCTTACCTCTAATAAAATATACAGTTTAAAAGAAAGCAGATGATTATTGTAATGGCATTGAAAACATTTGCATCAGCTGTGCTTTGTATTGTTTAAAATGGACAAATTTCACTTTTTAATTTAATAAAAAGACGTAGAAAACGAATTTTCCCAGACTGGTGACCATTTCCAATCGATTT
>JAGFPH010000497.1:264465-275746 GCA_018207615.1 Philaenus spumarius
ATCCATTTAGCAGACAAACAATTATCTCTCGCTTTAGAAGATAAGATAATAAAATTATTTAACACCGGGTATTTATTACACGCTTTCCATATTTAGGGCCTACTATTGAAAATACATTCAAGATTCTTGATCTGTCAATTGTCAAAGTTTACATAAGGAGTCTGATTCGTTTAAAATGGTCAGGTAATAAAGAAGAAAGTTAGTCTGTTTAACTTGAATAACGATAGAGCAATTAAATTTACTTTTACGCTTATCAAGTTTTCAGTTTAGGTCCAGATGATAATGTAATTAACTATCGTTGTATGCCATATCTAATTACAGTGTTATTACATTATCGGTCGACATTTATAATCGGTCAACTAATTTCAAAACGATTTATACCAAATTGCTTTATAAACTAAGCGTTTTTCAATAATGGGTCACCAGCTACATGGTGCCATTAAAATATTGTTCCTTATTTTAATTTAAAATAATCGGTAAAAGTAGATTTTGCTTATACATCGTCAGTGTTTTAAATTTAGTTGTTTCATTTACCTCTATCTTTTAATAAGTACTCTAAAGTTCTGAAAAAAAACTGTAAATCAAATATTTGCTTGTAGGCATGAATGTTTAGTACAATTTCAGTTCCCTTTTTAATGAAAGATATATGAATTTTGTATTTTCTTTATCAAATTTAGGTATCAAATTTGCAGTTTGGGCCAGTGGGGTGGTAGGAGGGTTATCCCCGTGTTCAAAATATTTTTTGTATGTTCCTCCTACTAATAGTAAATATTGGCATAAACAGAATCTTTGAAAATTTTAAGAACTTTTAGCAATAAATATGGTAAGTTTTTAGGCCACTAAAGAAACGATTTCTTTGTATTGTGTGTATATTACATCATTATTTTCACATATGTCGTCAACAGGAATACTGTGAGTTAATTCAGACTAGTTTTCCTTACACAGTTTATAATCGGCATTGAACGTAAAAGTTCAATCTGGTTACACAAACTACCTGATGTACGTACATCAATGTAATAACGAAACCGTCGTTAGTGTTACATCATTACCATAATACCGTTAACACATAAACGATAATATAGGGGGTATAGCTCAGTGGTAGAGCATTCGACTGCAGATCGAGAGGTCCCCGGTTCAAACCCGGGTGCCCCCTAAATTTTGTTCTCGACGTTGTCACAAAACTGTTATTTGGTTTTATTTATTTAAAGTAAAAGCTTTTGTGTACAGAACTGTCGATAGCTTCAAATTAAATGGTTTTAATTGTATGTTTAAAGATTAATCGAAATCGAAAGTTTAACATTATTGATTTATTTTGCTTGAAATAGTAACAATATCACATACACTTTTGGTTACTTTCTATAGGATCCGAAATATTAACAGACACTTTTCACGGTTAATAAGTAAAGTACATTAGCATTTGAGATTAAAAACAAATATAGATTTGTGCCATTGAGATTATACTGTACCATGTTTCAATAGCCACATAGGCTACTGAAATTCACTCAATAATTAGAGCACAGACAATAATTATGTATGTATTCCATGTATTAGACTATTAGAGGGTATCTAATAGTTTTTCTAATGCGTTTTTCTTGAAAGGAAAACGCAACTTTTAAAAGATCGTTCCTTTGTTTGTCTCGAAACAAGGTGAAATCTGATTTAGTTGTAGGCCTATAACATACAAACTCAAATAATAATAATATACGCTAATAATACAAACTCAAACAATATTTTACTCATTTAGGAGGGTAAGTTGGGTTAAAAAAAAAAAATAAAAAAAGGGATCTGAAAGGGGTTTGTTTAACTATTTCAACACCATATTTAAAATAATTTCCTGATGTGTAGTTTGCAAGATTTTCTAGAAAATGCTGTCAAAAGCTGGTATCCCATCTATTTTCAATAGGCTTACTATAAGCAATGTGAACAGAATGTGAAACATATTATGATTTTCATTTCATCCATTCGGGTACACTCGCAACATAATACCTGTAATACTGTACTTGAGAGTGTCTCCTCAATTCACTGGTCTCCAGAAATAATGTAAAATTCATTCTCGCTGTGTTTATTATTTTAGTTTAGTATAAGTGTCGCCACGTTATTGTTATTAATGCAATTTCGGTTATTTATAGGCTTTCAAGTCGTAGACAAGTAAAGATAAATGGTTATTGTAATGTTAGTCTAGTGAAACGTCCTAGTTATGGAAATGCCAATGCCGTTCATTGTTCAATAAACAGCTGAGCAATGAAATAAAAACAGTTGTAAACAAAATAGAACATAACGTTGTCACGCTTACATTACACAAGATAACGCATTGCCAACAGGTTGTAACACATTTCTTACTTTTCCTGACTTGGTTATTAATAGTAACAAGCTGGCCCACGAGAAAATTCTACGCATTACGTAAACAACTGTATAGTAGTCATTCATTAAAAATAATGTTTTAATATATTGTGAGTATAATAGGTTAGGCTAAGGCCTCGCGGAGGAGACTAGCTAGGATAGTCCAGTCAATGGATGCATTGTAGAGTGCATGGAATATGCGATAATTTTTGACTTTAGAACTTTGTTAGGAGTAGTTAGGAGGTAATCATACTAAAAGTCCCCACCCCTGGGAGGTGAGCATAAGGCGGGAGGGGGGGTGGAAAGGTCCCATTTTTAGGTGTTTCGCTTATATCTCGTAAACGGTGCACAGTAGAAAAAAATGTTACAAATAAAAATGAAAGATAATTAAATTTTATATAAAATAGTTTATGTACACATTTGTCGAATTCCCAACGGTTTTCGAGATATAAGTTATTGAAAATCGACAATTTTCGAAAAAATCGTGTTTACCTCACTCTTTTTGTTAAACATTTGCTTATAATGCCTCCCACGACCGTTTCTCAGAAAATTTTTCATAAACGAAGTTGTAGAAAATTAAATTTTCTTCAATTTTATATATACACTTTTGCTATTTTATCTTCAACCAATCAAAAGTTATAGAATTTTTAAGATGTAGGCTACGCTTAATTTCGATGTTCCTCTAGAAATTAGTAGAGCCTGTTGCGTTTTAACTGATGTAACTTGCTATCATGATGAAGAACAATACTTTAACAATGAAAATAAGGTAATTTAAATTGAAACACAACATTTTTTATAAATTACTAGGGAACCCCCTGCGTGCTCCGTACGCCAACTCCTTTGGCACATTCTATGCATATAATCATGTTATGTTTTTTTTTTTTTATATATAAAGGTGTAGGATTAATAATAACCCTAAAACTAAGATGGGAAATAATGTTAAATGTTCAAATAAAATTATTTCGTATATTTAATTTATAACAGCAGTTATAATAAAGGTTAAAATTACCAGCAAGGCTCTGGTCTACACTTTATAAAAACCTAACCTAAGCGTTAGAAATACGAAAAATAGTTGCTTCAAAGTTTTAAATCAGGCGTTAATGGAAATATTAGAGCAAACAGCTGTTTTGCCTCTTATTTTATTCAATTAGTTTCTATGGTAATTCATCGGTCCAGTCATAACCTAAGAATTTTTTCGGACTTAATTTACAAATATTGAAATAAAAAATGTTTTTATCAAAATGAATTATAGCCTATGTTACTCAGGGATAGTAAAGCTTTTTATTAGTAAAACTATTCTTTCAATAGGTTCAGTAGTTCCAGAGATTACCCCATACATATAAACAAACAAACAAACAAATTTTACCTCTTTATAATATTATAGTATATAGACTAAACTCTTAATGGACTTCATCCACCTTTACTGCTATTCCAAATGTACAGTTGCTAGACATGACGTGTGTCGTCAAATAAAAATTCTTCGAAGCTTGGCTTCGCGTTACACAACAAACACAAAACCACAAAGTACAACACAAAATCCTGTAAACAAATTAATATATACACAATCACGACGTTTCGCGAAAAACCAATAACACTTCGCGTCCTAAGGTGTCGCAAGTCCTGAGAACATTTATAATTATAGCTTTTATTTTATTATTACGAATCATATAATGAATGTATTTACAATGACTGATGGTAATTCAATCTTGGTATTTTTGAACCTCTGATGGAGTGACACATTTAATCCCACCCATAGCGTGGAAGGTATTCAGCCCGTCTATGGTGCAAACATTGAAATCCATGTTATCAAAAACAAGTTGGTTGAATACAGCTGGCTTGTAGGTTAGCTGAGCGTGGGCAATCGCAGATAATTCCAATTTGTGTGCTTCGTAGTAAGATGAGCTGAAACCCTGACTTGCTAAAAGATCAATCATGTTCTTAGAGGCGTACTTGCTGTGGAGCAGAAGGGAGATGCCTATCAGTATGGGTGACAAAGACTGTCGAGGCCTGACAACAGAACTGATGTGATGACATGCCCAATAGCAACGCACTTCTTCCTTGATTCCTCCGTTTTCTTAGTTTTTTCCAATATAACCTCCTCAAGAAATGTTTGGAGGGATTTTTTGAGAGAATCTGCATTCTTCAAGAAGTTATTTCTAGGCGGGTAAGTGTTATAATTGTACACTTCACTCTGAATATCTTGCCTTATTATTTCAGCAGCTTTTCGGGCGATCCTTAGTCGCTCTTATTTATCATTATTTTCCTTGTTATCATAGAAAGTGTTGGTTAGCAATTTGTATTCGGTGTCTCTAAAACCAATTATTGGTACCTTGAATCTGTTGGATCCTGCGATCACGAGTATTCGATCTTCATACACCTTCAACAGTTCTGTTTTGATAGTTCTCCACTCATGTTTCCTCCCCGTAATAGCATCCATATTTTCGTTTACAGTGAACTGACAGTCACTATTATCCTCCAGTAAGTCACTAACCTGTTCCATTGCGTTTGAAACATAGTCTTCACACGTGGATGTTGAGGGTTCCTGATATAAAGGTCTCACAAAGTCCAACCGACATTTATCGTGGTACACAGCCTCTATCAATCCATGTAAATACTTTCATTGTATGATTAGTAATGATATAATAAAAGCTATAATTATAAAAAGTGTTGTGTTTCAATTACACTTACCTTATTTCCATTGTTAAAGTATTGTTCTTCATCATGATAGCAAGTTACAGCAGTTAAAACGCAACAGGCTCTCAACATACTAATTTCTAGAGGAACATCGAAATTAAGCGTAGCCTACATCTTAGAAATTCTATAACTTTTGATTGGTTGAAGATAAAATAGCAAAAGTGTATATCAAATTGAAGAAAGTTTAATGTTCTACAACTTCGTTTCTGAAAAGTTTTCTGAGAAACGGTCGTGGGAGGCGTTATAAGCAAATGTTTAACAAAAAGAGTGAGGTAAACACGATTTTTTTCGAAAATTGTCGATTTTCAATAACTTATATCTCGAAAACCGTTGGGAATTCGACAAATGCGTACATAAACTATTTTATAGGAAATTTAATCAACTTTCATTTTTATTTGAAACAGTTTTTGATACAGTGCACCGTTTCCGAGATATAAGCGAAAAACCTACAAAATGGGACCTTTCCACCCCCCCTTCCGCCTTATGCTCACCTCCCAGGGGTGGGGACTTTTAGTATGTTTACCTCCTAACTACTCCCAACAAAGTCCTAAAGTCAAAAATTATCGCATATTCCATGCACTCTACACCCCTCTTTTGAGCACTCATTGACTGGACTAGGAGGAGACTTGTGAGTTTACCTAGTTACTTGGAGCCTGGGTACAAGCGGCCACACAGCCCTCGTGGTTCGCCAATTAACTACAGTTTGTTCTTAAACTAAAATAAAAACTAACCACTGTACAATGCAGTTGTCACTCTGTCACTAGACGAAAGAACAGACAAGTTCGTTTGTAGGTGACCAGCCGGTGAGTCACTAAGTAACCACGTGTTTGTTCGTTTTCTTGGGGGACTCACGAAGCGACTCGCTTTGTCCCCTTCGGTGTGGCCTTAGTATGGGAGTTTCTGTATCCAACTGTTGAACGCAAAACAGAATGTTTAAACCACTTGGTATATATTGAACAATCGAAAACAGTTATCACATTCGGTGTATGTTTATTGACATACTGTGACAGTTTTGACATTATACAATAATTATACAGTTTTGTATATGTACCCTCACTGGGCGTAAACATCAGTTATGTGGCTATGCGGAGTGATTGGATATCGTTTTAGGACGCTGCGTCACTTTCAACCGGATATGAAGAAGTATATAGGAACTGATGATGACGCCAGTGTCACTCTCAATAGCTATCGAGAGGGGCGCAGGTTCGTGTGAGACGCGCGTCACTTTCCTCTATCGCGATACCTAGTGGTACGCGACTTGCTATAGGGAAGTGTAGCCTACATTTGAAACCGCGTCCTATCCCAAATCTACATGAAATTTGTTTTGAAAGTTTTTCAAAACTATGTCTGGTGAAAATGGACATATAACTTTTTGTTGAGGAGGTGAAAATGCATCCAGTAATGTGAGCCATGACGATTATAAGGCTAGAATAAATAATTATATAAATTAACAAACAAGCCAACAATTTTTATAAAATGATATCAATTTTTTTTTAACGTATGACTATTTTATAAACTTTATGGTATGTCTTAAACTGTTTGATTTATTAATATGAAATGAAAAGCAATTAAAAGATAATATTTGCATCTTTAATTTAATATATATAAAATGTACATAAATACAAAATTTTAGCAAATTGGCATACAATTTTATAAAATGATATTTACATTTTGGAACATATGACTATTTATAATAGTAATATATTTTAAACCGTTTGATATATCAATACGAAATGAAAAGGATTTAAAAGATAACATTTTTAATTAGATTTATAAAATGTACATAAATACAGTACTAAATTTAAAAAAATAGCTAAACAATAATATACGGTACTATTCATCTCGGTTGGTGGCAATTGAGAGACTATCAGCGTTTGACGATATGACGCATATTTAAATGACTCAGCGTCCCGTGTCCGTTTGCAGCAAGCCTGTACCGAGCCTGTGCCTGCTCCAGTAAAAATAAAATGGTTTTTTATCCCATAAGAGCAATGTTAAATTTCAAACCATTTATTTCATTTACTTTTTATCATAAAATTGTTTGCAAGGTCTCATTTTAAGCACAGTCACAATACGCATCCGTCTTGCAATTTACATTTTTTTAAAATTTCTTTCATTTGTCAAGGAACTGACATTTAGTAAGTACAAAGTTTGAATTTTTTCCTAACACAATAAAAAATTAACAATGAAAAATAATTTGCAATCTGAAATTTTGTAAAGAATATTCAGTTTTTTTTCAACACTCAATTACAAAAGATAGACTTATACAATAGTTTGGAATGAGGCAATGTCAAAGCGTTCAGCTGCAAGAAATTGCACTGTTTAGATAGGGATACAGTGATACAGGAAGTGCGTTTCCTGTTGCTTTCTCGTTTACTGGAGCGGACCTTTAAAGAGGATAATGTAGACATCCACATTTCAGAAACCATTTTATCAAAAATTAACGGCAAGTCAACTTTTAAAACAGTGTATGGAAGGTTATGGTTATTTGTTATTTTGTAAATGTATAAACAGCTAATGATGAAATCGGTTTTCTTTTAGGCACTACAAAATGGTTTTAAACAGGTAGGCATAGGTTTGATTTGTTTTTAATCTCTGTGAATAACATAATTTTAAACTTTTGTTTTAAACAACCCCTTTCCATTTCCCGAGATACTCATCGAACAAAAATAGGATAGGTCTTGACCAAATTAATTTAAATATGCTATATGATTCACATAAAAAGCAAAAAATAAAAACATAATAATAATAAATAAATACGATAACCTGAATAGTAAATGAACGAAACAAGAGTTAATTTGAGTAAACCGGCTGACAGCTTACGATGAAAATACTTATGTATTTGTACTACTGTATGCCTATAAGTTAATGTTTGTATACTAATTTTAAAATGTTTGCATACTCTATCTAGTTCAGAAACATTTCCAATCTGAAATAGTAAATTCAGTTGTTTCGTTAGCTTAAACATAACTTAAAGTGTTTGTTGATAATTAATTTTGTACTTAGGCTATAAAATTAAAACTATGTAACATTATCCATAGCCACATCAATCATAAATGCTGTAAAAATTAACTTTAGTTGACAGCTAGCAGTCGTCGGCTATACTATTTTGCGGGATCGTAATAGTCTATTCGGCCTTTGGTGCATTTGGAGAGAACATCAATGTTGCTAGACCTGTTTTGACCCTTAGATATTCGCACATAAAATGAGATAATCCCCTAGTGTAGAACTTAGAGGTGGATACTGGTCGTCTTACTTTCCTCGGCCGATCCTAAGACATAATTTACGCTCGAAAATCCAGATGGGAACGAGCTGGACCACCATCCTGCTGAAAGAAACATTTAGTAGGCTAGAAGCAATTCCGTTAGCGCGCACGACCAGAGATTATTTTCTAGGAAGATATCGCAAACTTTGCTGAGCATAAAAACGTTTGACAGCGAATTGTGGGTTGCCAGTTCCTCAAATCTTGACGTTGTATCGGTTAACTTTACCACTTAGGTAACTGTTGTACACTTAAGATACGTCATACAGTAGGCTGTAACATCTGTATTCCTAAACTATTCCGTGTACGAACAATACAAATAAACAACGTAAAAAGGTGGAGTTTGCTGCGTGTCTAAAATGACGCAACATTGAACATATTTACGTCAGCCGTCACCATTGTTGACATTATTTATTTACAAATACACTCGTTGTATAATATGATACATTGAATCATACATTTCCATAGGGGGTATAGCTCAGTGGTAGAGCATTCGACTGCAGATCGAGAGGTCCCCGGTTCAAACCCGGGTGCCCCCTATTTTTAATATTTTTATGTAATTACATCTAGATCAAATGACATTTTAAAAGTTAAGAAATTAGTCAGTTTTAGTACAACCTAAAACATTTAATTGGTTGTTGAACTCATTTTGTTGTGAGGATAGAAAAGGTAAACAATCTTATGCAACCGTAACTGTGATGATATTTAACTGGCTATAAATTAAATGTATTAAAACGTATATTAACCGATAAATACGATGCCAGAGGGATCGAGGATAGCGTAAGCTCGCTCAGTCGGAACGCAGATATAATTTGATGAATGAATTGGAACGCTGTATTCTACTAGCCTAATGGCGTTGGTTTTATTTCCTTCAGCTCAAAATTCAATTTAGCGAGTAGCATTATACTTAAAATATATAAAAAAAGGATTTAATATAGTAGTAAAGTTTAAAATAACTATATTGAATTGAGTTTGAACCTTAAAAATTTTTTCAAAACTTATAGATGTTATGCGACTCAATCTTGATATTTTACAAAATAAGCTTATCAAAGATCCAATAGCCTGCGGATGTTATTGGATGTATTTAAGTCTCGTTTTATCTGCTCCGGTAAACTGTTAAATATTTACAAAACGTAGTGTCACTGTCGATAATGTAAGTTCCTCCCTGCTTTTCTCTTAGGATGTGCACTTGTCTCTTTCCCCATTTCGTCTTCCTCCTCCTCTTCAGACAACAGTAAGTTTACAACATCAATATTAAGGCTCGGCTCTCATCATTCAAAACTACGACATTGGGTACCAATTTCAATGTTAAATAACCAAAACATACCTTCACTATTAAGCATATTTTTGTGCTGTTTTTGTTAAAAAACGAAAGCTGTGTTTTTTTCTTAAAGTAAAATAGATTGTGGGTGTTGATTGCTAAGGATTTTTGCAATATCTCTTTTTGCAACTGAGAAAAAAATTAATAAAGTTTACTATTTTTTACTATTTATATCATACGTTTATGAAAACAATAAAACGGTTTCTGAAAATGTATTCGGCAATCAACATCCGCATATGACAGTACTTCAAAATGAAACCAAATTTTTAAATTTATTCCACGAATTAACGGGAAAAAATGACTTATTCTGTAGCACTGTTCTTATGGGAATCAGATTTAATATGGCGGGCAGGGAAGCGCCCCCTTAACATGCCAAAGCACACTGCCAGACCTCGGTCAAAGTTTTATACTATATAAAACTAGAGGCTTCCGCCCCCTTCTAGCTTTGTTCTCCAACCCACGCACGTGGCGAAGCAAATGCAACAAACGTAGCCTATTGTATACGCTTATATTTTCTCGGAAATGATGATTGCTCATATAATAAAAAGTCAAACGCCTCGCTCTTTAGGTTTATTAACCGTTAATCAATAACGCGGAGTAATATTTCAGGTCTGTCAGCATATTTATAAACATATATTTAGAGCATATAAAATATGTAGAATTATTTAAAATAATGAATGTTAACATATTGAAATATTCATTACACATGTTTTATTTTTGTCATGAACAAGAAAGCGGTTATCTTAAACGAAAGATAAAATTAAACCATTTACACTGTGAGAGATTTTCTATAGGCGTACGTTGTGTGCTATAGACAAAATTGTTTTTCAGTAGAAGAGGAGTAGCCGTTTGAGAGAAAGAAGCCGATTGATGCAATACAAGTTGTCAGAGGTTTGATTAAATACAGTTCGATATTTAGGAGTAAGTAAAACGGATTGAAACATCTATTCATACACAGGAACGTTTTGACGTGCATATATCTTTCCAATTTCTTTCAATTTAAGGGGGCGCTACCTGTCCGCCATATTGAAGCTGATTCCCATAAGAGCAATGCAACAGAATAAGTAATTTTTTCCCGTTAATTCGTGGAATAAATTTAAAAATTTGGTTTCATTTTGAAATACTGTCATATGCGGATGTTGATTGCTGAATACATTTTCAAAAACCGTTTTATTGTTTTCATAAACGTATGATATAAATAGTAAAAAATAGTAAACTTTATTAATTTTTTACTCAGTTGCAAAAAGAGATATTGCAAAAAACTTAATCAATCAACACCCACAATCCATTTTATTTTAAGGAAAAAATACTGCTTTCGTTTTTTGCCAAAAACAACACAACAATATGCTTAATAGTGAAGGTATGTTTTGGTTATTTACCATTGAAATTGGTACCCAACTTCGCCGTTTTGAATGTAGGGAGCCGAGCCTTAAAATAAACTTTTAAATGTCTACTTCAAAATTTTCTTCGAAATCATCTGTAACAGTTTTTATTTATTACTTAAAAATCTATATATTTATCTATATAAAATATGTAGTTTATAAATTAGGGTCTAGTTACAGTAATTTTCTCGTGACACTCATAGACCTACTTCAATAAAGTTATGAGAGTTCACTCTAGTCTACAGCTTTGTCACATAGGTTTAAAGTATGAATGTATGAACT
>JAGFPH010000497.1:282956-294982 GCA_018207615.1 Philaenus spumarius
AGTCATTAACAGCTTTAGTGTAATCTTCAATAAAGTTATGAGAGTTCGCTCTAGTGTAATACCTTGTATGAGAGAAGTAGTTAAAGATATCAAACGGAATACCGAAGGGTAAAAAGAGATACACAAAACAGCGGTAGCAGAATATATTGATTACATAAAGAAAATTATTTCCTTGATAAAGTAGTGCCATTGTTGTTTTTTGAGTGAATAAGAAAATGAAAACTAAATATCAGGGTGCTTTTTATGTTTTACTGGCTAAACCACCAAAGATTAACAAAAATAGTAAGCGGATGAAATGTTAACAATTTAAAAACATATACAAAGTCTACATAAGCATATTCGTATTGCTATCTAAAATAAAAAAATAAGAAAAAGAAGGAACCAGAATTAGAATGCTAAAGCCGTGATGTCATAAAACTTAAATAAGTATAAAGTGAATAAGATAAAACAAACACTAATTCACTTAAGTGAAAGGCTCAAACACGCACAGAGAACAACAAGGTTGCCTTGTCAGAAAAACGTTTTTTAACACCTCAGCACCAGCATTAGTTTTGTGTTCCTCCTTTTTCTTATTTTAATTTGTATTTTGGGTTATATGGCAAACATAGGCCATCTAGGTTTGTTTTCTTTTTAGTTTATTTTAGCTTTAGTTTTTCACTTTCTAACGGCAATTGATGTTTACTCACAAAACATCTTGAATTACTTTCTTTGTACACAAACGATGGGGTCCATCCAAACAAATAATTTAATAAATATGAACTAAATTTGAAACCAGAATACTAGCCTGTCTCTTAAAGGCACAATTGTTTTAATTTTAGAATGAGAAAATGGAAACTTTGATACCTTTTATTACGTACGATGGGTAAACAATTAAATATTTATTAAAATAACTTATTAAATGTTGTCATTAAAAAATACAAAAATGTGCATAACATCATATTATAATTCCATATTACGAATTTCTTACAATACTCATTTTCATATTACCGCCATAATATTCATGTTTTAGTTGACAAGCTGTGCGATTCAATTTATAACCAAACAAAATAAAACTAGCTAGGCAAAACCTGGAATTTTTGGCTTGATAAATCTATTTTGACAAATGGTTTACATTTGAAAATGCTTATTGGATTTCCCATAGACGTAATCGGAGCAAAACTTGGCTTCCACTTCTCATCTTCAAGCGGTTTTTAGTTAGATGATTTTGATAATCGACCACTACTTTCACCATTTATATTTTTGGAAGTATATCAATGCTTTATTCTAAGAAAACAAAATAATTTCTTAATTTCAGTAAAGAAAATATTGTGTTAGACGTAGAACAATGTAACGATACATTTTAATTTATTATTACCTTATAGCTGCTTGTGAGCCATTTGTAAAGCAAATATCGTTTTTGTGTTTGTATTTAAAAAATTAAATAAAAGGTTAATACTTTATTTTTTGTTAGGCCTAGACAAAAGGAAACACTTGAAACTAGTTTGGAAAATATGTTCCTAATCTACATTATGTATAGAAAGTAGTTGACTACGTTAATTTATTTGGTTTGCAATAATTGTGCGTACAGGTAGCTAGCACAGGTGTTGGTAGGCGAAGCATGTAGGGGTTTCTAATAGTTTCAGTATTACTGAAATGAGATACTAGAAGTTTTATGACATTTAAAAAACAAGATTAAAAATTAATTATCTCTGTTTTTTAGTAAGAACGTGCACTGACATTCACGTTAACATAATAATTTTAGCTTGGAAAGGCAGAGAAATAGCAAATTTTTGTTTCTTACGAATTTGTTGATAACCATTCATAGTGTTGTATCGTCCGATCACATTTGCCAACAATTTTATTCATTCTGAACAAAACAATGCAACTTGATAAATTGGGCAAAAATAGAGTCTACTAAAGTTTATATCGTATGTACTGAACTAAAAATTTCGATTTCAGGTAATAGTAGGCCTAATGTAATACTTTTGATTTAACATAGTGTGATGTTCAATATAAAACTTACATGGAAAAGTAAAATTTATTGTGAAACAAGTATGATTTATTAAAAAAAAAACATTTAATTTGTCAAATGTAGTTTTTAATTAAAAACATTGTTTTCGATTCTTTAGCACAGCGTCTTAGACTCAGCGTGTTTTGGTGTTAATTTCGACTGTAACATAAATACACAAATTGCATAACTACAATTAAATCAACCAGATAGGTGTTAGTATGAGAATGTATTGAAGTAGTTGTGGTTCGATTTTATACAGTGAATAGTTAATTAACAAGGGGGTATAGCTCAGTGGTAGAGCATTCGACTGCAGATCGAGAGGTCCCCGGTTCAAACCCGGGTGCCCCCTTAACTTTTTTATGCACTCACTCTTTTAAATTAAGATATATTTCCATACATCAACGTCTTTATTTTTTAGGTTTTTCCTTTCCAAAGGCTTTGGTACTTTCAGATAAAATACATTTTCAACAAATAATGCGTTACTATTGCACATATTCTGGCACTGATCGCTTTTAGGAATATATTAAAGTTATTCATTTATAGATCACACACGACGTATGTTTGAAGAGTTCATTTAATTTACTGCGCTACAATTAGTTGGTTTTCTTTCGCTTTATACGTCTTTCAAACCTGTCTTTTTACTTTGCCGTGCAATATTATTAACAGCATATTAAAAAAACTATGCTCAATATACTTATCATCTAAAAAATAACAATAACAAATGGCGGGCCTAAATTACATTGTTTAAACAAGAGTGTATGTAAGCAAAGCAAAATCAGCTGTCATAAATATTGGACAATTATTAAGGGTTAGGATTTATTTAAGTTTTCACAAAAGTTAAGTTGGAGAGAAGAGACTTTACGAATACTCAATAAAAGATAGTGTTAGTTGAAGAAAATCTGAAAAATAAATTTAGGAATTTCCAACAACAAACATTTATCTGTTTTAGGTGTAGTAGTAAACAAATCCAACAAAACCTTTAAAAGTTTTACTTTTTCGTTCGATCAAAATCAAATGTTTTGAAATTATTGAGCAGCTTGCAAATATTTAGGCATAATTTGACAGTAGAGTTCTGATGCAATTAAGGTTTTAAATTAGTAATTTCTTACTTGTGATGCTATAATTATGTAATTAATTAATTATAACCTTCAATTCCAAATTTCAGATACCGTCGTTTTCCTTATAAGTATGTAGAATTGCAGGATCAAAACATTTATTGGTATTGTAGCACTTGTACATGCATTGCAATAGACTTCGTCACAAACAGGCTTAATTTAGTCATTAAATCTTAAAACTAACATGACAGATGACCTATCCTTACTCAATGACATTTTCACAATTTAAATATTCATTCAATAAAACGAGTGCTCTTTCAGCCAACCATAAAATGTAATACAAATTATTATTTGATAAGCTTTGAAAGGTGCCAGGCGGCTTGTTGACGAGTTTGATTCCTAAAGCTAAATGATAATTCATTGATTTCAAAAAAAAATCTGATATTATAATTATGAATGGGGCCTTTAATTGGTCAGACCATTACAACATCAAACATATATCTATCTATATAAAAGCGAAATGGCACTGATTCATTCATCAGCAGAACTAAAAATCTACTGAACCAAATGAGTTCAAATTTGGCATGCATGTTCAGTTGGACCTTTAGACGCGCACTAAGAACGGATTTTGAAAACATCCCAAAGATACGCCCAATATTCGCGTTTTTATAGCGATTTTTTGCGTTTTCTCAGCTTTTTCAAGAACTAATTGGCAGAAAATGTTGAAATTTGGTACTTAGGTTCGTTTAAGGCCTAAAAGTAGTCTGTTAAAAAATGTTTGAGATTCTCCCAAAATTACGCCAGAAATAGGCGTTTTTGCAATTTTCCTTGCGTTTTCAATGCGTTTTTGATCATCCACAAATTACGCCCGAACGGATTGCTTTTATTATTTAAGATCTATATATATAAAAGCCAAATACCACTCACTGACTGAACACTTCAAAAGATTACAATTACGTTAAAAAGACTGAAAATACAAACCACCACGGGCAACGCCGTACGTGTCAGCTAGTAAGTTAATAGAAGTCAAAATACCAGTTTCAATAAAAAGTGGCTATCAATGTTATAATGTATCTGAATATTCTTAAACCTTTTTTCTGTAGAATTAAAATTGTGTGCTTGCCTATTCCATTTACCCAGGTGAGAAGTCCATATCTTATAACACTTTCAAAGAAAACAATGTGTCATTTCTAAATATTTAAAAGTTACTTGCCTCACTAATAAAGGTAAATGGAACGGTAAACGTATGTTTAGAACCTTGTAAAGTAGCCTACGTGACGTTACAACAAGATACTTCTAGTAAAATTTAATATATTATATAGTATAAATAAAATAAATGCCGTGAAGAACTTGGAAGCTATTACGCAGTTAAAGGAAACCCGCGGTGGACAGACGTAGATGGACGCAGTTTATATATGCATACTTTATGGATAAATTATAGTTCCAGTGCTATTTGTTACGTTGAAAAACAGTTTTATAGTTTCTCATTTATTTTTATTGTGATTTATTAGTCTTAACGGTTACGAGTCTTAGGGCCTAAGTAAGATTGATGGGGTCGGTGAAAAGTGTGAACATGAGATTTGCAAGCATTAAGAGTTATGTAGTGTTTAATTTTACATTATCGATTTATCGAGTCTAAAGAGGGATTGTGTTTTTGATTTAAAGTGTTTTGAAATAGTTTTATAGATTTACGACAGTTGCATATATGTAATTAGGAGCGTAACGGAGCAATGATTTTTAAAGAAAATTTCTCAATATAGCAATTTTCGTAATAACATAAGTAATTTAACGATGTCTCTTTCGTCCTAAAATTTATTATAACTAAAGATTAATTTTATTCTTTTGAACTGTTTTATGCATATATCTACCTTTTTTTAGAATGTTTAGTTATTTCCTGTTTCTCTTTAAATCTTATTATCTTATTAAACGAGTAATTCTTGTATATTAGTTTATAAATTTATAGATTTATTTCGGGGATTTCGGTAACGGCTCTAACTAGTTTGATGAAAATTTGCATATAGGGGTTTTTTGACGTCAGGAATCGAATGCGCTAGGTTTTATGTCTGCAAAAATGCGCATAAAGTTTTAACTCTGAACTTCTTTTATATACCACCTTTGAAGTCACTAGGTATAGGTGAATAGTTACATTATAGATACAATACGGCTCTAACGATTTTGATGAAAATTTGCATAAAGGTGTTTTTTGACGTCAGGAATCGAATGCGCTAGGTCTTATGTCTGCAAAAATGCTCATATACTTGGAGAAATGTACATAAAATTTAAACTCTGAACTTCTTTTATATCTCACCTTTGAAATCACTAAGTATAGGCGAATAGATACATCTATATATATAAAATTCAATGTATGTCCGTCTGTTTGTATGTTTGTCCTTTATGCGTTACCAAACCGTCCATCCGATTGCTTTGAAATTTGGCATAGTAACACAGGTTAACTTTGGGAAGGTTTTAGGCCATTTACGGAAGTCCTAGGACATTAGGGCTACGCCCCAGTGGCCCTCAAAGTTTCAATGTTAATCTTATGGAAGGTCAATCTTAAGGAAGAAGAATAAAGATTTCTTTTGATTTTATCAGAAACAGCTGTTCGTATGAAAAGCTTAAAACAGCTGATTTTGATCAATAGCTGATTTTGATCAACAACTGATTTGGATCAAAAACTGAATATAATTTTAAGTTAGGTAAATCAAGCAATGAGCAGAATCCCATTATAATTTACATCGGCCCTCAGGGATACGAATTACAGGCTTTCAAAGTTTCAAATTAAGCAATAGCGAAACATTGCCGGGTCAGGTAGTTATATAAATACAATAAAGATATTTTACAAACAGATATAAATCTGTTAATTTTAGCTCCAGATGTTTATATACTATTTAACAAACATAAATCATTAACACTGAATCAGGTGGTATAATTTTCAACTTATTTCTTTGTTCAAACACCAAACGTAACTAAAACATTATTTTCATCACTCCGTACCGAAAGTAGCTACTTTCGATGTCAGCTGGTAGCAACGAAAACGATCGTTTCCCAAGCTCTAATTTAGAGCAAGGGAAAAACGATCAGCTGATTTTCCCTTGCTCTAAATTTGTTTTCCCTTGCTCTCAATTAGTTTTCCATTTGCCCGCTACGCGCTCTGACGTCGCTTTGCCGTTTATTCTTACAATTTATATCAGCTGCATAATAGTTTATATAGTTTATAATAGTTTGCATTTTACTGAGGTTTCTTCTTCAGCATTGTGTGTATTTTTGCGTCGTGATGAAAAGTACCGTTCATAACTTGTACCGAAAGTGATTTTCCGGCACTTGCTCCAATTATTCCCGTACTCGGCTTCGCCTCGTACGTGAAACACACTTTCACATGCTCGGCTTCGCCTCACACGTGAAATTCGATATTCCTGTGTTCGGCTCCGCCTCACACATGAAACTTGGGCGCGCACCGGAAAGTGCCACTTTCGGTACTAGTAATGAAATATACTTTTTTGAACTGTTATTAACCGTTCTGAAAAAATTTCCCCCGGTTTTTGAATGCTTTGCATTTCTATAAAGGTAATATAAATTATCTAACGATTATAATTATTATTTGTTATTTTTAAAATACATATACAATATCAAATATGGCCTATTCGTTGGATAGGTTACATAACCTACATGTAACAGTAGATTTTTTTGGATGTAAGAATTCAAATGAGCTAGGTTATATCTGCAAAAACATTCGAATAAAATGACAGAACTAATTAGGTACACTAATGTTTTTTTATAATTTTTTTTTTAAATTTCAATAAACAGTTCATATGTACGTAAGATCGAAAAATATTCATATTTATTCAGTATGCGATTCGTATTTACATACATTTTCCTAAAAAAAAATAATAAAAACAAAAATACGGTCGCCCAGGTACTAGGAGGTACTAGGTTAATACTAGGAGAGACTTCTGCGTGCCTCATACGTCAAATCCCTTCCATCTGCTACACACATACCTATGTTATAATTTATAAGGTATTAATCATAACCTTAACTCTAAAATTGTAAATAATAAATGTACTAAGTTTAGGATATAAGAGCAGGATAACAAAGGCTAAATGAAGCAGAATGACTTAGGTCTACTCCTGAATAAAACTAACCTAACATTTAGAAATAAAAATTGATTCGACGCATGAAATCACTTGTTAATGGAAATTCCTTTGAGAAATAATAGCCTACATGTACGTTTAAAGGTGTAAGAGAATAAACAGCTGATTATTGTGCCAATACTAAACATTTTCAATCAGCTTAGCTGTGTATTTTCAATGGAAGCATTTTATTTTTAAAGGAAGTGTGTTTAAATGCGTTTTTAAAAAGTGTTAGTTTGTGTTATTTTTTATTTTAAAAATCATCCTAGTGGATATAAAATCCTTTAACAAATGTTTGGTGCAGTAAGACTTGATAATGTAGACGTAGTATTCTCGCAAAAAGAAGGACGTCAACCCAAACGTTAGACGGACAAGGAATGCAAACAAGTGATTTAGTAAATGAAGACAATTCCTGGAGGCATCACCCAAAGAAATAATAATTTTTAAACTATTCAAATAAAACTATCTTGATCCGCAATCAACAGTACGCATAACGAATTTAATTATGTTCATAAACTATGTTTTGTCTTCATAATTTAATCGGAAACTTTGTAGGATTAACCAGTTATGTAACAATTTAATGCATCCTAAAACTAAGAAACCATAGTTCATAAACCACGTAACAAACAGGATTGCAGCAATTCGTGTGTATCTATCGTAGGCTAATACAAATTTAGCTGGGTGTAGCTTAAAAAAGTAATTTTCAAGAACAAGTATCCATACAATTGAATAGATAAGACTTTTTTCAAACGCAGAGATGCGGACCTGTTGCGTTGTCTCGCTGCATCATGTTTATTGTGTAATGTTAGCGTTTTTAATTAACGTTTTAAACTGCCTCTTTTGAGCGAAGATTCTGATAAAGGGACATAAGTTCTGAAACGATTAAATAAGGAAATAACAAGAACGTCACAGATTGAGTAAGTATATTAGAACTTACCTAAATAAAAAAAGATTTTAATACATTACTAGTAAACCCCCGTGAAAAATCACAGACGGATTAATTAGATACACATCAGAATTGCATTATTATAGCCTAAATTTAAAGGAAGATGCAAATATTATCTTTTAATTGTTTTTTTATTTAATATTGATAGATGAAATGATTTAGAAGTTATCTATATATTATTAGGCAAGCACAAAACTTGTCGTCCTTTTTTCTCAGCTTGTGTGCATCGTAGGAGAAATTCGCGCATACCGTTAGAAAGGTAGTGTCCTGTAGATGAGCAGAATCCCATTATAATTTACATCGGTCCTCAGGGATACGCCCCAGTAGCCCTCAAAGTTTCAATGTTAATCTTATGGAAGGTCAATCTTAAGGAAGAAGAAGAAAGATTTCTTTTGATTTTATCAGGGGCACAAAAAGCAGCTGTTCGTATGAAAAGCTTAAAACAGCTGATTTTGATCAACAGCTGATTTTGATCAACAACTGATTTGGATCAAAAACTGAATATAATTTTAGGTTAGGTAAATCAAGCAATAGCAATAGCGAAGCATTGCCGGGTCCACTAGTTAATATTATAGTGAAGAAATTAATAATCGAATAATATGTCTATATGTTATACGAAGATGTACGAATGTTACCGAAGTTAAACGAGTAGGTATTTCTTCTTTAAATTTGCATGAACGAATATTTTGATGATAAAAGGTCTCAAAGCAAATATTATAACGTATTATAGCATACATTAGTTCTATAACTCATATTTAAAAAAATCAACTTCATAAGAAATTATAATGATTGAAGTTGTAAACGTAACCCCAAAGTATAATGCACACTGGGTTTGTTTAAGTATTACAGATGATGGGTGAAATCAGCTGTTATATTATATGTTACTCACGCACGTTGCTTTTATAGGAGTTGGTGAGATTTAATTTAGAAGATCAAATAAGACCAGAAATAGTTTTAATACATTCTGCCATTTGTGCGTCCTAGTTTTGACTAGTTCTTTAAACAAATGTTGCACTAGTAATGTCAAATAAAGTAATTAGGCCAGTCGGTAGAGGTAATTTTAGACCAAAAGTTCCAGTAATTTACAATACGGCTGATTTTTTTTATAAGTTCATTCAAGTATGTAGATTAACATAAAAAAAAGTTCACCAGTCTATCGATTTCCCAAAGTCGAAAAAAATCGATTATCATTTTTTTTCGATTATCTTTAATATTTCAAGCTGGGATGAAGATAGAGAAAAATAAAATATATCATCGTGTATGGGAGGTATTTTCAACAAAAAAGTTCATATGTATTTATTTCGTCCGAGCAATGGTTTGTTTGGAAAAAATTATAAAATGCAGGTATGTATTTTGCAGCAGGGGAAATCACTAAAAGGGGACATCTTATTCATATATGAAGCGTTGGCTCAATCTAAATTGCCCAAATTTTAATATATCGAATTGAAACTTGACGTAATAGTTAAAATATATATTTTAAACATTTATGCTGAGTCTCAGCTTGTTATCTTGAAAATGACCCGATCTAGGAGTCGATTTCGATTATCGATTTTAGGAGTACCGGACCCACGAACTAATTTCAATCTATTCCAGTTTCGTCAATTTTTGGAATATCAACACCAAATTTGTTTTACAAGTTGAGTACACCAGTATAAATATTCTTAGTAAGTATGGACGATTTTTTTCTTGTTATTTTTAAAAAACGAGGCTCTTGAAAATAGTCTTCCGTTTTACCTATCTCGTTTTAACTATAACACTTTTGGATTCAACGACTCCATTTTCGACATTTTTGAACATATCGATTTAAAAATTGGTACAGAAGTTACAAATACAATTGTTTTTTGCTGTACTTATTTTAAAAATTATATTTTCAAAAATGACTAATCTGCAACTGATCAACTCAAGCGTTTTGATAAAAAATCTAAAAAGGTCTAAAATTATACTTTTTAATTTACTTGTGCTTTTAAAAATAAATAATGAAAAAGGTTTATACTCCTTGAACTTGTTTAAATATATATATTTAACTTGTAAAAAAACTTTCAGGTTGATATTTTGAAAATTCTCTAAACTGGAGCCGATTAAAATTAGTTCGTGGGTCCGGTACTCCTTAAATCGAGAAACCCATTGATGAGTCAAGTGGCTCTAGATCGGGTCATTTTCAAGATAACAAGCTGAGACTCAGCATAAATGTTTAAAATATATATTTTAATTTCTATGTCAAGTTTCAATTCGATATATTAAAATTCGGCCAATTTAGAATGACCCAACGCTTCATATATGAATAAGATGCCTCCTTTTAGTGATTTCCCCTGCTGCAAAATACATACCTGCATTCTAGAATTTTTTCCAGACAAACCATTGCTCGGAGGAAATAAATACATTTGTCCTTTTTTATTGAAAAATACCTCCCCTACATGGTGGTATTTTTTATTTTTCTCTATCTTCATCATAGCTCGAAATATTAAGGATAATCGGAAAAAAAAATGATAATCGATTTTTTTTCGACTTTGGGTAATCGATAGACTGGTAAACTTTTTTTTATGTTAATGTAGATACTTTAAGGTACTTATAAAAAAAAAATCAGCCATGTTGCAAATTACTGGTAGTTTTAACCTATACCGACTGGGCTAAATAGGAAAAATCGGCAATTAATTACCACCAAATGTCTGTAGTATTTTTTACTCTACTGCATTTATTTTCTCCTCATTGTGGAATTGCTTTTACAACAAACCTTGTAATAACGTGGAAGCTACAATTTTTAAAAGTTAAATGTTATGTCTAAAAGAATTAAATCATGAGAAAGAGTCCCACAGATCAAACACGTCAAAAAAGTCTTGGGAGAGTGATGTCTCACGTACGTGTTGTCAAGTATAATGAGCTCATAGCACCATAATATATTCGTTAAGAAAAATATAGAGTGTTATGAGATAATATCACAAGTATAGAGACAGCAAAGTATCGAATAACTTGAGTATATAGGTCGCGTTCATTGTGAACACCGTACAATATTGCCTAGGCAGATAAATAAAGATATCAAGCGGCACCTACGAAGCATAAATAGAAACTGTTACTGGCAATAAACAGATTGAAAATAAAGATTATCGAATTGTCTCGTGTTAAACATTTGTGTTTATAGTAGGCATTAGCAATTGCTTACTGATCAGAGATTCAGATATCTTCCGGTCAATGGCGGAACAAATGGTTTTGTGTAACTGCCTAGGCCATTTCCGTTAAATTGTTGAAATACGTTATCTGCTATAAAATCAAGGTACCCGTCTATAAATAAACGAAATGGGGATAGTTATTATATGATTTATACTCAAAGTAATGTGATGTTAATACCATTGTGTTATATGGTTTAGTAAAGGAATAATTCATAAGTTTGTCTGTTGGTTTTTTAAAAAAAATTTACAAACGCGAGTTCATTACTGCTTGCCGCCCTAAAAATTAACCAAAGTAATTTAGCAGTGATAAAACCATAGCTTGAATACATCATACATTCATGTGTAAATGAGGTGAAACTCCCAAACACAGTATTGCCTTCCTAAATGGAAACCATAGTTTTCATCGCTTTCTACAAATAGTTCGGATACACTATTGTTTGCGTGTAAGGTATAATAGTATCTCTCTAACACCATGTCAGACAGTCAACGTAACCATAGCTTGAATACATCATACATTCATGTGTAAATGAGGTGAAACTCCCAAACACAGTATTGCCTTCCTAAATGGAAACCATAGTTTTCATCGCTTTCTACAAATAGTTCGGATACACTATTGTTTGCGTGTAAGGTATAAGAGTATCTCTCTAACACCATGTCAGACAGTCAACGTAACCATAGCTTGAATACACATCATAAATTCATGTGTAAATGAGGTGAAACTCCCAAACACAGTATTGCCTTCC
>JAGFPH010000497.1:299733-333599 GCA_018207615.1 Philaenus spumarius
TCTGAATTAAACTAAATGCCATTAAAATATCACATTCGTAGCTTTATATTGATATATAATTGTATATTTAAATACTAAACAATATCTTATACTAATTAGGCCTATACATTTAAAATTACAAACTCTATTTGAACCAGTTTGTTACATCCTAAATTAACACGGATGTTACAAAGCGATTCAAATATCTTTTCTACGACCCCCAGCTAATTTAAACCCTCGCTAAGAAAGGGTTAAAAGAAATTCGAAATTTTAGGGCGGTTGGGGGGGGGGTCAAAGTTACTAAAAATCCCTATAAGAACGAATTGGAATGAAATTTGGTACGTAGCTTCCTTTTAGGCTGTAGGTGCTCGCAACATTGTCAATAAAATTAAGTGAAAGTCAAAATTAGTAAAAACTATAAATTAAAACGATATATTTAAAGCTGTTTCATGTTAGATAGTAGTTTACAGGAATACAATTTTCAGTGCTTTCTTAAATAGCGTAGCCTTTTTTTCATGGCAACAGTAGGATAAGCACGGGTATTCAACGAACACTTAAAAAGAATACAATTACGTCAAAAAGACTGAAAATACTAACAACCACGGGCAACGCCGTACGGGTCAGCTAGTTATTTATAAAAGCTTGGATCTGCTTTCATCACAGAAGTTCAGGGTTTGGTCTTTGAGCAATAGCTAGAAAACTACATATCACAGTATTCTAAAAAAAATAGTTCTGATCAAATAAAACTATTTCAGGCAAAACACTCTTCCGCACGACGCTATAATAAAATATAAATCATCAAATTTTAGTATATTTGTAATGGGGAGAAATCAAAAATTGGCTAATAAAACTCATAGAAGTATAGTTTTTTAGTTCTTGTAATTGACACATATCTAGATTAGCAATTTTTATAAATATGTTCAATTGTTAAAGCTGTATTGATCCGGAGAAAACCGTCTGTGACGGATACATAGGCAGAAAAAATAGCGACCCTTTACGAGGTTAAGAAACGCTTAACTATTATACAGTTCCAAGTACACCCAATAAAACACTTTGATGATATTCTTGATTTCTGAGCAGTTAATTTATAATAACTAGCGAAAACGGCACTTGACACACCTCAGTCTTAAATGAGGACACAAAGTATCTGGGAAGAGACATCTGCGGCAAATCTTTGGTGAAACCAGTTGCAGTGGAATTTGACTTTTAAACGATAGCTTAATAACGCGATACCTTTTACGATCGCCTAATTGCCTTAGCGACTGTTTAAGCGTCGAGTGATCAAAGGATTTCTAAATTTTATTGGCTCGTTTAACTGCGTTGGAAGGTTGCGAAAAGAAATAAAATTCATTAAAATTGGATTACCCAATAATTAAAAATGGCCTAGTATTTTTAAAGCGAGGTCGAGGTATAATAACATAACTAGTTTAGGTGTCGCTTATTGGGCTGATGTGCTCTAATTGGGCTTGATTAACAGGCATGTTTGAGGTTTAGAAGCAGTTGCCGCTTTAAATGTGAGTGAGATCAGGTTCAAGTTTTGTTTTTCTGCAGATGTTCTCTTTCGTTGCTAAGTTTTGAACAACATATTATCAAACGCATTTTTCTATTTTTTATGAATGAGGCACAGTACATACGTTTGATGTGGCATTATTTAATTTTGTATTAACCAGTATTTATTCTTTAAAGGGTAGTGTGACTAGTAGTCTGGGCGAGAGTTGAGCCCCAACATGGGCTCTTATGGTAGTACGTTTTTCGCACCTAGTTGCGACAGATGACGACGCCATCTTGTTTTTGATGACGTAATATACACCGACTTCCGACTCCTGCACCGAGTTGTGACGACGCCATTTTGATGACGTAATATGCAGTGACTTCTGACTCCAAGGTTTTTGCACCGAGTTGTGACTTCCGACTCCTGGGTTTTTGCACCGAGTTGTGACGACGCTGTCTTGATGACGTAATATGCACCGACTTTCGACTCCAAGGTTATTGCACCGAGTTGTGACGACGCTATCTTGATGACGTAATATGCACCGACTTCCGACTCCAAGGTTTTTGCACCGAGTTGTGACTTCCGACTCCTGGGTTTTTGCATGATGACATCGTCACAACAATCCAGGAGTCGGAAGTCGATGCATATTAAGTCATCAAGATGGCGTCGTCACAACTCGGTGCAGGAGTCGGAAGTCGGTGCATATTACGTCATCAAAAACAAGATGGCGTCGTCATCTGTCGCAACTAGGTGCAAAAAACGTAGTCCCATAAGAGCCCATGTTGGGCCTCAAGAGAGGCCATGACTACTGTGACTGGATGCAGTGTCCAGATAATAATCAAATCTAATCACAAACAGACGTACGCATTTAACTGTGGCGTAAAAATATTTGCAATTCGCTTATAAAGGAATTGTAGCATTCTTTCACCAGATCGTAAAAAAGCCTTTTACGTTTAATTTGCCCATCGTTATTAAAAGTTGTTTACATAAACAATTATAGTTTTGTATATTAAATAATTTGACCACGCAGCTAAATCACTGACGTGAGTTGAGCGAATTTAAAAAATGAAGTTTATAAGTATGTTTTAGGGTTTCAAGAAGGCTTTGAATAGTTGTCTGCGGGTACGAAATATATTTGTTTGCACCTCATCCTCCGGCTACGGCTCACTAGCTGCTTCGTTTCGCTCGCAGAGAAAAAACTCAGTTTGCGAGTTTGCACCTCGATCTTGAAGCCTCGGATCAGAATGTTTAATGACACGTCAAAACGTGTTCTGGTGATCGTGAACGGTGCTCATTGACTGCTCCCGATCTTAGGTATCACTCTAAGAGTCACTGCAAGAGCTCATCTTTCCTATGGAAATTCGCTAAAAAGACAGAATTAATAAAACGCTATATTCAAGAACGGTTGGGGTGCAGGATCGTGCTGTTGCTGTTACTCTTTCGGCTTGCTATTGTCCTCCTAAACACATAATAATTAAGGATATGTTTACTGATTACTTTAAAACTCTGGGCGACCGTTTTATAGCTGGTGGTGATTGGAATGCGAAACATTCCTACTGGGGTTCACGAACTACTGTAACTCGCGGACACCATCTGCTTCCATTATCAACAGGAGAGCCTTCATACTGGCCTACGGATTCGCATAAAATTCCAGATTTACCCCAGATCGCCCCATTAGCCTCACTCCTGTGCTGTCGAAAGTGTGGGAAAGATTATTTTTGCCAAGAATCATGCAGAGTCTTGAGGAGTCTCATTTTGTTCCGCATCATCAGTTTGGATTTCGTAGTCACCATTCTACTGTCGAGCAAGCTCACAGGGTTTACCGTACTATAAGACAGGCCTTAGAGAAGAGGGAGTACTGCTCAGCGGCATTTTTTGATGTTCAGCAGGCGTTCGACAGGGTCTGGCACGAGGGTCTGCTGTGCAAGATCAAGAAATTTTTGCCCCACTCGATGTTCCTGGTATTAGACTCTTATCTGTCCGGGAGAGTCTTTCAGGTTAAGCATGGTGAGGCGAGGTCTACCCTCTATAACTGCTATACAGGTGTTCCTCAGGGCTCGGTACTGGGCCCTGTGTTGTACAATATATTCACATGTGATATGCCACAGTTACCAGGCATTACTGTTGCAACGTTTGCAGATGATACTGCTTTCCTCTCGTGTAATAATAGTTCAGACGAAGCTAGCAGCAGATTGCAGCGACAATTGGACATTACAAATGCCTGGTTAGTTAAGTAGCGTATAAAAGCCAGTGCATCCAAATCACATCACGTTACCTTTGCTCTACGTAAAGGGATATGTGCCCCAGTTAAGTTAGGGAATGATATTTTGCCTCAGTCCGAATGCGTTAAGTATCTTGGATTCTACTTTGATCGTCGTTTGACTTGGAAAAATCACGTCAGGAACAAGAGAGATGTGGTCAACAATCGTTTTAGAAACCTACTTTGGCTCCTAGGTAGAAAATCTTCTCTGTCTCTTAACAACAAACTTTTAGTCTATTGTTTAATCCTCAAACCTATTTGGACCTATGGCATCGAACTTTGGGGCACTGCAAGCAAGTCCACTACACAATGCATACAGAGGGCCCAAAATAACATTCTACGAGTTTTTTTTTAATCCTCCATGGTATACTCGCATCTCTGAGATCCATGACTTTCTGGACATGCCAACGATCCAAGAGGAAATTGTTCGTCGAAGTAGGAATCACATGAATCGCCTTTCGGGACATCCTAACCCTCTTGCACGGCTGTTGTTAACGCCATGTTCCGTCAGAAGACTGAAGCGGAAGGACATGCTGTCTGACTAGGAAGAATTGCGGGGCGGTGGCTCCACTATCTTCATAACGTTATTTTTTACTGTATCTAATCTAATTATAGTCTGTTGACTGATTGTAGATTAAAATAATAAAAAAAAAAAAAAAAAAAAAATATTCAAGAACAAATTATTAAAACAAGCAATCAAACAAACAAATGAAGGGTAATGTTATAGCCTCCAGTTAAAGACCAGCTATTGGCATTGGCTATTTTCATGGGTCAAACTGGCCTAAAGTAAAGACATTAAATGAAATGTACAAAAATAAGTATAAACATGTACAAAATAATGATTAAAACGACTAAGACAAACAATGTGAAGAACAAAATCCGCTTTCAGGTTAATACAAACTGCTGGGTCTTCGACACTTCCTACCGTCTCCTAGATTGAAGACTACAATTTCTAAACGTCCCATCTCTTTAAAGTCATGCTATGGTGAACATTTTTGAAGAAGTACACGTTTAACATAAAGTCGATTTCAATCTCCGTATGGCGGTAGAGTTGTCCTTCGACCAACCTTCGGGTTGCTTCCCACGCGCAAAAAGTGTTTTAATATATACTCAGTGTTTGTGTTTGTGTGTTTTTTGTGTAATGTTTGACGATCTCGCAAGAGTGATAAGTGTCTGATGATGGAGTAAATTTCCGAAACGCGTCATACAAAAAAAAAGAGAAGAAAGTCACGTGACGGAAATAAAGTAATTAAGCTTAATTATATTATTTAGACCAAATTTCATCCACGAATCTTGACAGGAACTACAAATCAGAAATTATTATGCAATTTTCGACCGAATATAGTTTACATTTTTAGTCTCATATTAAAAGTCATTCTATGCAAAGGTTTAAGGAAAACTATAGTGCTTCAAGGACTACGGATCGATTAATTAAGCCTCAATGAATATTCACTGCACCAGAAAATCATGATTGTATCTTTGCCATAAACGCGACTCTAAAAAACCTAGAAATGTTAAAAGTCACGTATTGTAAAAGTAATTAAAACAATATACAAACATGTAATTTGACGATAGACAGTCTGAACCTCTTCCGCTGCCTTCCAATAGTTGGAAGTCGCTACTATGTAGGCCTACACGTACTCTTGAAATAGTAATGAGCTAGTTGACATGTAAATGAGCTAGATAAAACGTTATGAAGCTCGTATAGTACATGCATGATGTGTTAGGTAGCAGTTAAGGATTCAAAGTGTTACAGACTACCGAATAATTAATGAAGGCGATGTAAAAATACGTGACAGTTGCGAGTGTATGTGCACCAATTATTTAAAAAGCTAACCATCGTAACAATAAAAACACCTCGTAAAAATGAAGATTATAAATTAATGCGTCTATAAAATGTATTTAAAACCAGTTCTATTTATATCGGAGCCGAATAAATGCAATAAGCCGAAGAGGAATTGTGTTTTATTGGTAAAGTATGCAAGACTCGTATGTTACGAGGATTTACGTAATGCAAGTAGAGTTATAATGAAGTCATATTTGGCTCCAAGCGAACCATGCGAGGTGTTATACCTTTAGCTTTTCTTGATTATTTGCGCTCCACTAACGAGTTCGCACATAACTTCACTATCACTCTTTTATGAGTTATGTTTGCGTTTGATCGTGATCATTATGACCTTCTTAAACGTGCAATCCACGTTGCAAAACATGCGTTCGGTCTCCGGGCCAAATTAACATCGTGATCAGTCTGTTGCAGCAGAACATCGTAGTGAAGAAAAAAACATTGTCAAAAATTTACCAACCGTAGGGTTACCAAATAAAAAATTGTGTAGGCCTAGAACAAATCTAAATTTGAATACATTTAAAATAAACGTCATTTACAAATATTCATAATCTTAGACAAAATTATAAATACAGAAACAAAATAAAATAGTAAAAGCAAATTTACGAAATAACCCATTTTACTTTTTCCACCCTATATGGTATATGGAGAAAGTATTGTTTTCGTAAAAATGTTCGAATTTGAATTTTCAGTTGAATTATCTGTTTTGGTTCTCCCAGTACCCCCAAAAATTGTTTAGTGCAATTATCTGTGTTGGTGCTACCTGAACCCAAAAATATTTTTAGTGGATTTTTTTTGTTTTGGTGCTCCCTGAACCCAAAAAAGTGTTTTTAGAGTGGTGTCTGTCTGTCAGTCTGTTTGTATGTATACACGAACAGAGAGGACACTATTGGTCCGTTTTTCATGAAATTTGGAATGTAGGTACTAAACCCTAATATCTCCAGGCGTTTTTTCATTTTTTGGAATATTTAATTTTTAAGGGTAATTTACCCCTAAAAACCCATAAAAAACCACAAAAATGCAAATTTCTCAAAAACGGCTCTAACGATTTTGATCAAATTTTCAGTATTTATAGTGCTTAAGATGCCAAACCCGCTTTTATCAAAACTTCGGCGTTTTATAATTATGGGGAAATGTTTAAAAATAAACAAGTTTGTGTTGTCAATCTAGCATCGCGGCAGCGGCCGCACGGGGTAGCACCACGGTAGCGAGCACGGCCAGTAATTCAAAACTCGCGCTATCGAATCCCGCCTGGGACAATAATTTTTTTATACGATTGACGTAGGTAGAATATAATTTTTTTTGTTTTGTTCTAAAAAGTAGTAAATAAAATGCTTAAAAACAATATTATTTTGACTACAGTAACTTTTGGGAGAAAGTTTGTGTCAGTTAACTGATACCGTTTATTGTAATTTTAAAATGTAATTAGCTGTAACAGCGTATGTGAAAAAACACCTAGTTGAAAACTCCTTAAGGTAGCTATGTTTTGGAAAACTTAAGGACGACTCCTTTGTCTGTGCAGCCCATGTTTCTCACACTCGCTCATGTTGATATATGAGTTGCACAAACATGTCAAATAATGTTTACTCATTTTTAATCTTTACAGGTTAGAATTTACACATGGAAAACAAATCACGGTAATTTCATATGAATAAAGAATCAAGCAACGAAAATCAAAACTTAAAATATAACCACCTTACACCAGCAGTAAAAAAAAAAAACGGAAAAACAATTTCAACAATAACTACCGATTTACAAAAATAAAAAGAACGGTTGAATACAAGCTAACCTGTAAAAAACTATGAAAGTGTAACTAACAAATTATCAAACTTAATTATTAACTGTAATTCTTATGCATTGCTCATTGTGCGCTATATGAAACACGAACAAGAGAATAAAATAAGCAGTGTAAAAAATTTATTAAATATAAATTAAAAATAATACGTGTAAAGCGCACGTCAATCATATTTCCTGATATCAATAGTACACTATCAAAAATTCTTTTTAAGTAAGTTTTAAATTTAGTACCGTGAAAAGTTAGATTTTGGAGAATTAAGTTACTACACAATTTTCCTCCTGTATAAGGGGGCATGTTTTCTGGCATAATTACCTGGGGACAAGTGATTTACTATATTACCTTAAAATAACAATAATATGTACATAAACGCTATTCCCGTATCAAACAACAGTACACCGGGTGTCACGGCGCTGCACCTCCTCGCGCTCAATTAAAAATCGATTTCATAATGATGTAATCATTTTATCACAAATCGGTGAATTGGATAGTTTAGATCAATTCATTGGCTACAACTTTCCCGCTGGAAGTTTGTTTATAACCCAAAAATAAAAAAATTCCTCGCTTAGTAACTTTTTCATGTCAGTCTGTGATAATTCCAAAATATTTTCAATTATTAAAATTCGAAATACCTGTTAAAATAAAAGTTTTTTATACTGTTAGAATCCGTACTTTATGCAGAATATATAAATTTTATTTTACTGAAGCCTTTCCATCGAGTTACAACAGTGAGTTAACTAAAGCGCGCACATAACTGCAATATTACCAGCTGGTGCGTGTCAGTATAGTGACGTCATTGGCGATCGATACTGGGTCACCGAAAATGATCAAAATGGTATAGCCCTTGTTATGGAGCCCTGCTACCGAGTACGAGTAGACACCTGTTGTGTGACTAGTGACTGTACGGTTCCCGCTCTATTCGCGCGGGAAAACGCTGCATGCAGCGAACCAGGCGGGACGACGCTGCGTAACGATCCCGCGACATGATCCCGCGCGAACGATTCGCGTTTGGTGTGCGCTCTCTCATATCCCGCCGTTGTTTTACAGTCCCGCGCGAGAACTTCCTATAACTAAATTCGCGTCGCTCCCGCTTCCCGCGTTTGGTGTGCGCGGGCCTTTAATTATTAACTGTTTTTTATCCTCTACAGACTAATATGTCAGCCTACAACATAGTTTCTGGCACTCGTCTTTCCATATCCACTAATTTGTTTTGTAGTTGTTTCAGTTTGATTTTGCTAACCATATTATTTTGGAAGCAACCGTAAAACAAACAGACGCTTGAATTCGAATACAGTTTATGCGACCTAAGCTAACCTATATAAAACTATGAAAGTGAACTAAAAAAACTAAGTCAGATATTAACTATGATATATCACGATATATACTTTTCTATACTAAAACAAAATATACACAGAGTGTTCATAAAGTACCTTAAACCCAATTTACTATTTTATTATTGAAAATAAGTTAACAAAACTTTGTATATAATTTGTGTTGCATAACAGGACAAATTTTTTTACATATCTGAGCCAGATATTGGAGGGCTTAGGGGGTGTAAACAACCAATTTCAAATATAAAGGTAGGTCATGTCATTGTAATACATCATTGAAAAGCGTATTAAAAGAGAAACAGAATGGCGCAAACTAGATCTTAGTATCTTACTTCGTTTCAGAGTAATGCACAAAGTTCTGGAAAATGATATTGTTATCATAACATCAAAGCAGATTATTAATTTGTTGATATTACGAATAAGTAGGTTGTATGTTATACAAAGTTTAACCAACACGTTATCAAACTTAAAACACGTTTTCCAGAACTTTGATAGTCCATTACTTTGAAACGAAGTAAGATGTTAAGCTCTAGTTTGCGCTGTTGTGTTTCCCTTTTTTTAAGCTTTTCAATGGTGTATTACATGAACTACCTTTATATTTGAAATTGTTAGCCAACTTACTCCCCAAGTCCCCCAAAATCATAGAGGGGTAAAAAAAATTGTCCTGTTATGCAACACAAGATATATACAAAGTTTTGTTAACCTATTTTCAGTAACAAAAATAATGACAGGGTTGAAGCGACTTTATGAACAGTCTGTAATATACAGGGTGATTCAGTAAAGCGTAGCGGGCTATATTCAGATTCTACATGCGAAAATAAGTCGAAAATGTAAAATAACATTTTTCGATTTCGGCTTAGTTCAGCCGTAATCCGCCATTTTGTTTATTTACAAAAACTCACTGTAACTATGGAAATAGATAAGATATCGACTTCAAATTTGCAATAAGCATTTTATATGTTACGATTAACAAGTGTACCAAACACAAAGAATTTATTTTTATAATTTTCAAAATGGCGGCCGTTACAAATTTTTAACGTGGAATATTTTGAAAACCGTTAACTTTACAAAAAATGTACAAGAAACAAAATATTTTCCTTTTTTAACGACAGACAAAATGCTTTTTTTGTAGTTTCAAAGGATAACCGAGTTATCGACAAAAAACATAATTTCTTGGTAATTGTCTACAACCAAAATTAGCCTAAAACCACAATTTTTTGAAATTGAACAATTTGTGTAGTTGTTTTTCTAGCGGCTATCAGTTTCTATTCTATCATATTCTACATGCAAAAAAAGGTCGAAAATGTAGTATAACACTTTTTCGATTTCGGCTTAGTTTAGCCGCAATTCGCTTGTAAACAATTACCAAGAAATTATGTTTTTTGTCGATAACTCGGTTGTCCTTTGACCTACTGAAACTAAAAAAGAGCATTTTGTCTGTCGTTAAAAAAGGAAAATATTTTGTTTCTTGTACATTTTTTGTAAAGTTAACGGTTTTAAAGATATTCCACGTTAAAAATTTGTAACGGCCGCCATTTTGAAAATTATAAAAATAAATTCTTTGTGTTTGGTACACTTGTTAATCGTAACATATAAAATGCTTATTGCAAATTTGAAGTCGATATCTTATCTATTTTCAGAGTTACAATGAGTTTTTGTAAAAAAACAAAATGGCGGATTACGGCTAAACTAAGCCGAAATCGAAAAAAATTTATTCTACATTTTCGACTTATTTTTGCATGTAGAATCTGAATCTGCATAGCCCGCTACGCTTTACTGAATCATCCTGTATAACTCTCAACAAACAACAGTTCAAAACAGAACTCTAATGCAAATACACTAACAAACCTAAACTACATCCTATAGGCCTATGTAAAACTACAAGATTTTAGCTAAATGATCGTCGAACTAATACATTGGCTAACTTAAAGCAAACATGTGTATAAATCGTGAACTAATGTATGGTATAAAAAAGTTCTTAGTTTATATTAGTGATCAAATTACACAAACAACAATATTTTCTCTGAATTGTTTATAGAACTACTTTATGTAAGCACAAAATCTATTATTGAATGCTATTATCTAATACTGAAAAATTATTCAATATTTGTTAAAAATGTAATTCTTATACATTGCCCATTGTGCGCTATATTAAACACGAACAAGAGAATAAAATAAGCAGTGTACAAAATTTATTAAATATAAATTTAAAATAATACGTGTCAAGCGCACGTCAATCATATTTCCTGATCTCAATTGTAGACTATAGGCCTACACCATCCATCAAAAATTCTTTTTAAGGAAGTTTTAAATTTAGTACCGTGAAAAGTTAGATTTTGGAGAGGTAAGTTATTACACCATTTTTCTCCTGTATAAGGGGGCATGTTTTCAAATAATTTAGATTTGATTAGTTCTAAACTAAAAATATTTTTTTTGCGTGCTTTTGTAGGAGTGATAGGCCTAATTTATCAGCACATTAAAAATGCCTTCAAAAATATACATGCTACTAATGAACCGATTGTAAATGATTGAATTACGTTACGGCATGTATTTTGTATTTGCATTTTCAGAATAATTCTATTGGTTTTTTCTGGATTTTAAAACCTTTTTTCATATTCTGTTCCAAAGAACTTCCCTAAAGAGAAATTCCATAACTTTTAAATAGATGAAAACGTCACAGTTAACCGATTTTAATGCTTATATACTTTACATTGACAAAAACAATATGCTTTAACATGTTTATTATTCTTAAAAATGTGATTACCAACGAGAGAAAGGTAAATTATAACAAACGATAAATCCATAAGTACAACTATTGTAGTATCAAGTGAAGGTTGTAATATAGGAAGAGTAATAAACTTTAGAAACACTTCACTTTCAATTAGTGGAACTAGTACTCTAGCTTTACAAAACTCGCCAACTATGCAGAACAATGATGAATTTAATTTATAAATAATTTCGATTCGATTAAAATTTCAATACAATTAATTGTAACAGTCCCGTAGTATTTCAATATTGTCTGAGACTGAATATGCAACCCGCACTCTCGTATTGTGCTATTCTCAGTTCTCATTACAAAACTGCCAATTATATCGTGCAGAGATGGTTATTAGAGAATTCCTTTAACCTACAAGAACACGTGCATTTGTCCTGTCAACTAAAGCATAATTAATGATCTCACTTGTTGCCATATAATAAGGCACATTGTTAACACGGCATTAGTCATTCGCTTCGCTCACTTTGATAACTTATTCTGGTAATACCACCATAACAAGGGTTGTGTGTAGTTAACGAGAACAAAACTAATAAAGCAATAGGTATAGTCTTTGACGTAAATGTTATATTTTTCAATTGTTAGAATTAAGAAAATAAAATTAAGTGGTAAACCAGTATTTTAGAAAATATATGCAATAAAATGCCCACTTTATTGTTAAATAATTTGGTGTACGAAATAATGAAATCTTTTATTGACACTTAAGAATTGAATAAATAACACTCAATAATCTATAGGCCTACACATCTAGGGGTCATTAAAATTCTTGTCCCTAGTTTAAAATCTTACCATGATCGTGTTTTGTTTCAATAATGCTTCTTATTAAATAAACGGTATCAGTCAACTGACACAAACTTTCTCCCAACTTACTGTAATCAAAATAATATTGTTTTTAATCATTTTATTTTTTACTACTTTTTAGAACAAAACAAAAAATAATATTCTACCTACGTCAATCGTATAAAAAAATTACTGTCCCAGGCGGGATTCGATCGCGCGACCTTTGAATTACTGGCCGTGCTCGCTACCGTGGTGCTACCCTGTGCGGCCGCTGCCGCGATGCTAGATTCACAACACAAACTTGTTTATTTTTAAACATTTCCCCATAATTATAAAACGCCGAAGTTTTGATAAAAGCGGGTGGTGTCATTTTGTTTGGCATCTTAAGCACTATAAATACTGAAAATTTGATCAAAATCGTTAGAGCCGTTTTTGAAAAATTTGCATTTTTGTCTTTTTTTTATGTGTTTTTAGGGGTAAATTACCCTTAAAAATTAAAAATTCCAAAAAATGAAAAAAACTCCTTTAGATATTAGGGTTTAGTACCTACATACCAAATTTCATGAAAATCTGACCAATGGTGTCCTCTCTGGTCGTGTATACATACAGACAGACTGACAGACAGGCACCACTCTAAAAACACTTTTTTGGGTTCAGGGAGCACCAAAACAAAAAATTTCACTAAAAATATTTTTGGGTTCAGGGAGTACCAACACAGATAATTGCACTAAAAATTTTTTTGGGGTTCTGGGAGCACCAAAACAGACAATTCAACTGAAAATTCAAATTCGAACCTTTTTACGAAAACAATACTTTCTCCATATACTACGTATAGGGTGGAGAAAGCAATAAAACTTCTTTTTGCATAAAAACTACAAAAAGAAAACTGGAACAATTTTCTGGAGGGACAAGGGATTTAAAGTTTCTACGTAACTACTAGTTCTTTTCACATCACACTTGAACTCCTCTAGTTTCTGGGTAGGCTTGCTTTTTATTGGTACGAAAGCATTCTTTTTGTTTCCTTACTTTAATTTATGCATCTTCCAAAACCAAACGCGTTTATTGTTGCTAGTTGTGTTACCTGACATTCATTATTTATAGTTAATTTTAAAGTACTTAAGTTCAAAAATGTAATCCCACCATCACAAATAAATCATTATTTAAAACATTTATTTATTTAGGGGATATTTAAATATTGCTGGGTCCTTAGTTAACTTTTGTGTGAGAGACAACATTTGGCTAACCTTTATACGCTTAGCGTAGGTACACGTACTTACAGCTTTGAAAAACAGAAAAATTTAAATAATAATAAATGTTTTATAAATAAACATTACAAAGTCAACCAGAAAGCCAACATACACAAAGTCCTGCTATAATTTGTCTGACAGGAATGTCTTCTAGAACGGTAAAAGTTCAGAGTTATATTTTTTTAAATTATTCATTCAAAGGCCTATACTCTTTACTATGCATTATTAGATTCAACACATAAAACGATAAAACGCTCTTATACAGCTCAAATCAACGGCTTTGTTGATTAGCTCTAAGCAAACTAGTAATTCTGTCGGCATTTCTTTTTGTTATTTTTCCACATTAAAAGAACTACGTATTTTATTTCTCTTAGTTTCTTTAAGTTACATTAACACATTTTATAAATAAATAAAATGTTAATAAAACACGTTTAAGCACATTTAACAAAAATAAAATAGGCCTAATAATTATACTTTGGTACCTTACATTAAATAAATGTCTTTAATTTTTTTACACAATGAAAACGGTAATCGTACACCTTCGTTCATCCACTCAAATAATGTATAACTTTATACATCAAATTATCAAATTTACGATATAACTGTTGTTATAATAAACAATAAACAAAACCTATGGTATGACGTATTTCTACTCTTAAATAAAATCCTAACTGAGAAACTTTCAAATTATTAAATCAGCTGTTAATGGAAATGCCACAGGAAATAACCTTTATTCTAGTTCGGTCGTTATCGACGATGATTATTGCACCTGGAAATCGTTCATCATCTATGTTATTTTAAACGGATAGCTAGCATTTTTACTGAGCGCATTAATAGGCCTGAATTTTCTTTGAAATAATTGTACATTTCAGAATATATTTCCCTAAAACTTAAGTTTGATATATAATGCTCATTACAAAGGTTGAAGAGAACTTTGGCGGTAAATTCACAATGATTGAATGAAACCCCGAACCACAAATAGAAGGAACGAAAAACAATAACAGAACAATTTAATGAAAAGTTATGGTATGCCATTGAATTTGCATAAGGGTAGTACAATAAACATAAATTTTCATTAAATTGTTATTGTTTTTTGTTCCTTCTATTTGTGGTTCGGGGTTTCATTCAATTATCTATATATATAAAAGCGAAAACCCACTGACTCACTGACTCACTGACTCACTCATCACGATTTCTCAAAAACTTCCGAACGGATTGGAATGAAATTAGGTATATAGCTTCCTATAGGGCCATAGGTGCTCACTAAGAAAGGGTTTGAAAAAATTCGAAATTTTAGGGGGGTTTGGGGGGAATCAAAGTTATTAAAAAATGACTTCTTCAAAACTACCGAATGGATTGGAATGAAATTTGGTATGTAGCTTCCTCTAGGGCCATAGGTGCTCAACTAAGAAAGGGTATGAAAAATTTCGAAATTTTAGGAGGGGTTTGGGGGGATCAAAGTTACTAAAATCATAATTTCAGATCTTTTATTATTATGACAATAGTGCTTTTATTATTTAAAATCTATATATATAAAAGCCAAATACCACTCACTGACTGAACACTTAAAAAGAATACAATTACGTTAAAAAGACTGAAAATACCAACCACCAAGGGCAACGCCGTACGGGTCAGCTAGTTATGTATATAATGCAAAGGATTTAAGTGCACAATGTTCACATAATTAGCAATCCCATAGGAAAGATGAGGTACTGCAGTGACCCTTATGGTGAGACCTAATGTCAGAAGTAGTGAATGAGCATTGATCATGGTCCCCGGAACACGTATTGGGGAGCCATCAACAGTTATATGTAGGCCTATATATTATGTATTCGCACTCTAACAGCCGCATTTTAAATCCGACTTGGTTCAAACCAGCGATCAAGGAATACTAGGAATGGTATTCCTTGGTCGCTAGTTCAAACACGTTGGTTGTCTAAGTCGCTCTGACAAGTTTGTTAGAAAAAAGAAAAAGAAATCCAACAACCAAAAGAACGTTTTTTGACAGGAAGTAACTATTTTTTTAGATTTCTCGTACTAGAATGAAACTTTTTTACGGTTTTTTGTTCTAAAAAAATAAGTATGGTTTATTCAAGGCGTATTAAAGAAGGTGTGTGCATGCGCAGCTTCTCCCTTTACTCCATCCTGCCCGTGACGTAGAGTGCTACAGTCGGAGCTCCAGCCTAGACTGCTTTGCCATATTTACCACCGAAACCTGTACGACCTTCAAGCTTTTTTGACGTCAAATTATGTTATTAATTATATGCAACATAGTGTATTATTGTAATAACATTTCTTATAATTAATAACCATTAATTATAATGCCTTTTTGTGCCGTGTTTGGCTGCGGTAACTCAAACAAAAGAGACAGCTTTTTACGAGTAAGGTTTCATCAATTCCCAAGAAATGTTGATCTACGAAATAAAAATCTACGAGCTGCACTATCCCTGATTAACATAGGCTATAGTTCATTTTAATAAAAACATTTTGTATTTCAATATTTGTAAATTTAGTCGGAAAAAATCTTAAGTTAGACCTGTAATGATGAACCAACACATGTATTTACATTCATTACCACAGCGACCAATTGAATAAAATGATTGTTTGCTTCAATATTTCCATTAAAAGCTGATTTCATACTTTGAAGCAATTATTTGTATTTTTAACTTTTTGGTTAGGTTTTTATGAAAGTGTAGACCTGAGCCTTGCTGGTTATTTTAACCTTTATTATAACTGCTGTTATAAAATGTACGAAACATTTGATTTGAACATTTAACATTATTTACCATCTTAGCTTTGGGGTTATTATGAATCCTAAACAATTATTATAAAGAAAACATAGAATGATTATGTGTTAGAAGGTTCCAACGAGATTGGCGTGCGGAGCACGCAGGGGTTTCTCCTATTTTTGTATATTTTGGATTTATAACTAAAAAATTGTGTAGTATTTTTCTAAAACCCTTACTTTTGAAACTTTGGTTTGCCAATTCGGTTTTTATTTCTTTTGAAACGCAAAAATAGTTAGAGAAATTTGTTTAAATATTATGTTTACATGGCAATGTTCTCCATACATTCCTGAACAATATAATGTATAATAGTGTACACTTTACTTGAATAGGATACATTCTAAGTGATAATGACAAGTGTACAAGCAGTAAAAAATTGCCAGACGCTTAGACGGTTAAAACATATTTTTAGAGTATTAAATTTTTTGTATGTTCGAAGTGGACAGAATTTAAGCCGTAACTGAAATGCTGTTGCATGTTATTAAATAATTTTAAAGAGTAACAAAAATAAAATATTGGTGGTACAAATTATTTTATTTATTTGATGTATAACTCTTTTAAAAAATATATATAGCCCTAAAATATGCTAGGATACAATTACAATTTAAAAAAATAATTACAAAATTATTTTAGTACAGTAAAAAAAAAAATATTTGTTAGTAGTCAAATTTACGAAACATAATATGTAATCCCGTGACAAAATTTTGACATAAGTAATCTAGGGTTAATAGTGAAATAAAACTCAATGTTGTATTCACCACGATTTTTTATTTATCACCTAGACTACTATTTTTTTAATTATGTCATTGATAATGAGTTTATATTAATTTTTATTTATTATTTATCCATGGGTAGGCTAACTAAACAATCACAATTTTAGATAATTTCAATTTTTGAAAAGTAAGTTTAGTAGCCTACTAGTAATAGTAGGCCTAGTAAACATAACAAAACCAATAAACTTTAAAAATCACCATCTTATTGATGGTAAAAGGTTTTACCCTATAGAGCTACTTAAATTTGTCAACTCTTTAAAAATTCATATTTATACACTAAACAGAATTTACCTGTTCACAACAATGTGAATAATAAATAACGAAAATAAATGAGAACTAATAACAAATTAGATTAGCGTACATTCAATCGCCACAAGAAGCGAGTAGGACTAACTATGGTTCTGATTGCAATCTTATTATGTAGGACAGCTATAACTTTCATAAAAAAAATTGATGACAGTATTTTACTACATTTTATTCTCTACATTTCTATGTCTTTGAATGCCTCCCGAAAGTAATAGTAAAAAACTTCCTCACTTATGGTAGTTTTTATGTCATTCAAACCCGTATATTAGATGTAGGCTTGTTTCAAAGTTATACGCCTAGGAATATTTGACCATGGACATAGATCATTTCAATGCTCACTTCATTACTTTTCCATCGATACCAAAAACATAATTTTTAGAAAATCTTAAAGTATTTAATTCGCAGTTTAAGCAAAAGCTTACAATTGGGCTCGGAACTGCTGGTTCAGTATGTAGCACGTGACGTAGCTGCGCGGGCCGGACGAGTTCACGCTCATCGATGCACACACCTTCTTTAATACGCCTTGTGGTTTATTATTCTGCCCACTTTGTTTTTTCCAACCACCTTATAGCTCGCTGGTTCCCCAAAATCGATCAAAACGTAAAATACCATAAAAGTACCCTATTCAAATAGACTCGCGACGCGGCGTGGGGCCGACAGCCGAGTTTACACGCTGCGAGCGGAACGAAGCTATTCAGTGCTTTCGTGAGTAGACCAATTTCAAAAAATTGTTGGATAAAACCCTAAAACATTAAATTTTATTTTGGAAATTCGCTAATAGCCCAGTCGGTATAGGTTACAAATACCAGTAATTTTCAATACGGCTGAATTTTTTTTATAAGTACATTAATGTATGTAGATTAACATAAAAAAAGTTTACCAGTCTATCGATTTCCCAAAGTTGAAAAAAAATCGATTATCATTTTTTTTCCGATTATCCTTAATATTTCGAGCTGGGATGAAGATAGAGGAAAATAAAAAAATACCACCGTGTAGGGGAGGTATTTTTCAACAAAAAAGAACATATGTATTTATTTCCTCCGAGCAATGGTTTGTCTGGAAAAAATTCGATAATGCAGGTATGTATTTTGCAGCAGGGGAAATCACTAAAAGGGGACATCTTATTCATTAATGAAGCGTTGGCTCATTCTAAATTGGCCGAATTTTAATATATCGAACTGAAACTTGACGTAGGAGTTAAAATATATATTTTAAACATTTATGCTGAGTCTCAGCTTGTTATCTTGAAAACTACCCGATCTAGGAGTCGATTTCGATTATCGATTTTACGAGTACCGGACTCACGAACTAATTTCAATCTATTCCAGTTTTGTCAATTTTTGGAATGGCAACATCAAATTTGTTTTACAAATTGAGTACACCAGTATAAATATTCTTAGTAAGTATGAACGATTTTTTTCATGTCATTTTTAAAAACGAGGCGCTTGAAAATAGTCTTCTGTTTTACCTATCTCGTTTTAACTAAAACACCTTTGGATTCAATGACTCCATTTTCGACATTTTTGAACATATCGATTTAAAAATTGGTACATAAGTTAAAAAACAATTGTTTTTTGCTATACTTATTTTAAAAACTGTATTTAAAAAATTGACTAATCTGCAGCCGATTAACTCAAGCGTTTTGATGAAAAATATAAAAAGGTCTAAAATTATACTTTTTTAAGTTACTTGTGCTTTGAAAAGTAAATAATAAAAAAGGTTTATACTCCTTGATCTTGTTTGAATCTATATATTTAACTTGTAAAAAAACTTTCAGGTTGATATTTTGAAAATTTTCTAAACTGGAGCTGTTTAAAATGAATTGGTGGGTCCGGTACTCCTAAGATCGAGAAACCCATTGATAAGTCAAGTGGCTCTAGATCGGGTAATTTTCAAGATAACAAGCTGAGACTCAGCATAAATGTTTAAAATATATATTTTAACTCCTATGTCAAGTTTCAATTCGATATATTAAAATTCGGCCAATTTAGAATGAACCAACGCTTCATATATGAATAAGATGTCCCCTTTTAGTGATTTCCCCTGCTGCAAAATACATACCTTTATTATCGAATTTTTTCCAGTCAAACCATTGCTCGGACGAAATAAATACATAAGCCCTTTTTTGTTGAAAAATACCTCCCCTACACGGTGGTATTTTTTATTTTCCTCTATCTTCATCTAAGCTCGAAATATTAAGGATAATCGAAAAAAAAATGATAATCGATTTTTTTTTTTCGACTTTGGGAAATCGATAGACTGGTAAACTTTTTTTATGTTAATCTACATACTTTAATGTACTTATAAAAAAAAATCAGCCGTATTGCAAATTACTGGAACTTTTGGTCTAAATTTACCTCTACCGACTGGCCTATAAACTTAGTCAGTGGTTCATGTGCGTGATGGAATTATTTTACTTAATGAAGCCCACCAATGACGTACAGGCTTACCAATGTAGCCTTTAGTGGATTACGGTTTAGGGATTACAGATATTCATTTGTGCACGTGAGTCTAAATCAACCTTAAGGTATCACCGTGTTAAACTTCAATTACCTTATCGTTTACTAGGCAACATGTATCAGTTGTAGAAAAGGGTCCCGCGGATTACAGCAGTGTCTGTTAAATTACAGGTGTTGATTCAACAGCTATAAATTCAACACGGTTATTGTAAGAAACCCATAAAATTCAATCACAATCTTATTTGTAGATGTGATTGCCGAAATTTCATTTGAGTAAGTTTTTTTTCGTATCTTTAACGTTATATCTACCGTGTTTAACAGAATGTGTCCATTTTGTATTCCCGTTTGAGTTAAATAGATAGACCTAAATGCTGTCGATATTTTTTACATCTGTATGTACACTTTTGCAGGAAATGTTTAGCAAAAATTGGATGAGTGGCTCTTGAATTAAACCGTGCAAACAAATATACAAACGTTTATATTTATAATATAGAATAGATATAAATATATTTTAGGTATACAAATCACAAATCATGTTCAATTAAAACTTAATACCCATACAATCGTGGTGTTTCATTCTAAAAATTATGTCTTCTTTCGTATTGTTTGTTCTTAAGGTTTTACTCGTACTTCTAAAGCGTTTAAGGAGAACCATTTCTTATCACAGCTCACGATTTAATCGATCCTTACATCCCTAACCATACTTGCCCTTTGTAATTCTTAAAATTTTATTTGCCTCCAATGGTGGTGACTCCTTTAATGGAAGGTGAACAAATCTAGTTTTTGGATCGTTTCTAATTATATTGTGTTTCACGTGCATAATTTAAAACCACAAAAAACACTCTCAAGTAGGTACCAATTAGAATAAAACTTGTTCTTTTTCCGAGAAATGTTCTGCAACTGCTTTAGGACTACATAGCATAAATAAACGGCAAACAGTTTTGAATGGTTCCAAATTATACACAAATGCTTTCTCTGTTTTAGTCAAAGAGAAATTAAACCCATTCATAATTCACTCTCTGTACTTAACAACTACCAAACATTTTTAAGAGCTGCCGAAGGGCAGAAACCTATATGCGTTTGTAAGATTACATTTCCGATAGAAGCTCGAATGTATATAATAATCGATGATGGATATAACAGAATGATGTTGAAGCTATTGTAAAAATGATGGTAACTTTTATGTGCTAATTATATAGTCATGGAAACAATCGTTCTCCGATATTATCAGCTCGACACGTATGTTGCCGCCTAATTCTGCTGCACATGCGCAGACGGGAGTAATTATAGTTCCGCTGCATCTAATCTGTGGGCACGAGACGATTAGAGATATCAAGGATTTCTACTGAGCTTCTTTTTGCAATAGAAGCCAACTGTGCGAACGAATTATATTACCTTAGCGTTCTAGAGAAAGTTAGTGAAATCATGAAACTGTTCCTAGTTTTTGTTTAAACGAGTAAGAAAGTTCCCAGAATAAAAATATTGATTATAATGCAGTATCTCCCCGTTGATAAAGATACAATTACCCAGAAAACTGTTTACTTCTAATTTATAAAGTGACATAATTAGAAGTTTATAAAATGTAAATTAAAATTTGAAAACAAAAAAGTTTATTTCAATTGTAATTTCCAAACTTAGGCCTACATATTATGATAACGTAAAATTATTATTCCCTACAAATTATTAAAATAATACAATAAATAATAAACTAATTAACAAGGTAAATACAATATTGTCTCATCTAAATAAAGAAATTAACTAACATGTTTAATGGTCTAACTTTCTAAATATTGCTTCTAGATAATAATTTAAACTAGAGAAAACACAAGCAAACTGGGATGCTTGCTTTGATCGAAGCATATACTACGTAGAGGTCACTTTACAGTATGCGAGAAAATAAACAATAGCCTACTGATATTATAAAAGTTTAGTTTTTACACAAATATATTAAGTAAAAGGAATCTGAAAACTTTAGTTTTTAATACACACATGTTCTATGTGCCCACCTAGAAGTTTTAGGCCATTCTCGTAGCGTTGTTGAACATCTCCGAACATAGAATAGAATAGAATAAATTTATTACAACACAATTTTACAAACAAAGAAAAGAAATACATAATAGAACCGTGTTGTAAAAGCAACCCCAACAGGTAAAAAACGCAATTACTGGGGCGCCATCTATATACAAAAATAAAATAAGTTATGCCTAAACTAATTAAAACTACTAAACAAATAATTAAACAAAACAACCAAATACATAATCAAACACATTATATACAAATAAACAATAATAATGAAAACATAAAAACTAACATATTATACCTATACTCCGTTCACCTTGCCGTGGCGCCTGAACGATTAGGAGACCCTTACACACACAAGCACACAAATGCAGCCGTCCCGCCCGCCAGGTAGATGACTCATAGACTAGGGCGTCCAATACGTAACTGCGATTTTCGCAAAACTCAAACTTTAACAACTGATAATGGTATATTTGTAACCTCCGCACAATTTCAAAGAAAATGATACCAAATACGACATGATTACGATAATATATATGTATACTAGCTGAATGCCCGTGCTTCGCTACTGTTGTTAGTAATAATATGCAGTTTGTTGTCAAAATCTACACCAACTCCTTCTAAAACCAACCGTTGTTGTTTCATCCATATCATTAAATTAAATTAAATTTCTGACTAACAATTTTTCATCAAAAGTGAAATTCGACTAACCGTTTACTCGCCATGGGTAGGGAAGTTGTGGTAAATTTATCTCGCATTACCTTAAAATCCCATTTTTTGACGCCATCTTGAAATTGGTAATAGTTATCGTGGATTTTGGATTTGTTCTGAAAAGTAGACAACAATACGAACATTTAAAGTATATGGTTGATTGGTGTCCGACAGCTGGAAGTATACACACTACTCGGGACAGACACGACATTACATTAGGGAAATATGTTTTTCACTGTGATATGTTTGCCGTTTCCGTGTCTGACGAAGTAACGGTGGGTGATAGAGGAAAACAGTAAATTAGAAAGTTGTAGACAATTAAATTTCTGACTGACGATTTTCCGTCTAAACTTGAATCGGACAAACCGTTTAGCCTGTATGAAAGAGATAAAGTGAATAAGCTGCTTTGTGTAATTTTCTGTTTTTGGACGCCATCTTGAAACCGGTAATAGATACATCCGTTTTCGTATTTTCCCTGAAAAGTACGACATCGGGAAGGATGTCTACTATTCTTGGCACGGTTTTATCGTTTTTCTTTTATATATTAAGATAAAAACGACACAAGAAGTAATATTATTTTGGTTTAGGCTCGGGACAAGTTATTTTATTAGTTAGAGTATAGATAGTTTATAAACGTAATATAAAAACCTAGCCCCCATAATTCGATTCAACCACTGTAAATATATTTTGAATATAAATATTGTAAACAAAACTTCTGGTTATTTTAGTATATACAGTTTTTATATTTTTCTTAACATGATTCCTCCAATTGAATTTTTGTATAAGTTATAAATTATATTAAAGTAGGTAATTTCTTATTAATTGTTAATAAACTTGTGTTCACATTACTGGAGTTGTTAATTTAACTATAGCATGTAAATATTGGGTATAACATTCCTGGTTCATTTAGTCGATTGTTTTTTGTTTGATTTATTTCTTAACATGTTTCCTCCAATTATTCTTGTACGAGTTATTAAATTATATTGAATAAGGTAAATACTTATTAATTGTTAATAAACGTGTTTTTACATTGCTGGAGTCGTTAATTTAACTATAAAAGTCCCCAAAATCCACTTTTTTGGTCCTAACAATATGTTGTGTGGACTCATTTTTCTCAGAATTTAACGAAGATTTCAAAAATAATCATATAATTAGGATAAAGATTCAACTTAAATATTGTGTAGCGTCTCCAGTACTTGTGTACCTGCCTGATACCTGACCGTCCGGGTCGAGGGTGTGGGGGGCGCTCGTGAGTGCGCGTACGAACGCAAAGGGTCTCCTAATCGTTCAGGCGCCTCGGCAAGGTGAACGGAGTATAGCTGTTGAGTCCCATCAAAACTTTCAAACCCACAGTCAGCGCTAGTTTAATGCAGACAAAGTCTCCCTGCGGAACCTCGACAAACCCCAGGAAACATCCACCTTGTGAGCGACCAAATTGTACAGAGCAATTGACGAGTTCAGCGGCGACGACGCATGAGCATGGGTTCTAATGCGCTCCTGGTAACATGTTATATAGTAAAAAGGGGTTGTTACGTGCTTCTAACTTTCTATATACTGTATTGCAGTTATTTCTCCACAAACCTACACGATGGTAGACGGAAAATGCTTTTCTCCATCATTATCCACACAAAAGCGCCGCGTGGTGAAGGTTTGAGGAGTCGGAAAGGTATGGAATTTTTGTTCCTCGGGAAAACAGGAACTTTCTTTGAAGTAAAGCAATAATGGCTGCATTGGTGTGACTGGTGGCGTTATCTTGCTAACACGAAACAAACTCTTTATATCTCTTGCACGTCCTCTCTGTAACGTTTACAGTAGTAGTAGCATTCCCGTTATCACATCTTCAATGAAATGCGCACCCTGTATGCCTCTCCTTGATTCAGAGCACTGTACTGTAACTTGCTCACCACGATGTTGTGGCATCTCTACGACAACGTCAGAACGTTGAAATCAAATAGAACGTGTGTTTGATTGTGAAACCGTTTAGGTGTGCATGCATTTCATCTGAAACCCATACATTTTGTAGGAACCCAGAGCTTTCATTCCTAACATAGGGGGACAATAAAGAACTGTGTCTTTTTTGTCCCTTAAAATTTGAAGGTTGACCCGTTTTTATTATATACGGGAACCTACCAAGGTAATAACTGATGTTCGGAGACTGCAGGTACAGCTGAAGAAGTCTACCGAGGTTATTAGTAGTAGCATTGTATTTGGATAACCTAATAGAACTCCAATCCAATGTAATATTTTGTTCCACGGGAAATTCGACGATAGTGGCGTTATCTGTTGGGGAAACGACGGAAGCTGTATGAAACACCAATTCTACCAATGATATCTCCCTAGCGCTACCTCGCGGCGCGATCATGTACTATTTTCGCGACATCCTTTTTTTCGGCACACAGCCCCCGTATGGATGCAAGATCTATTTATTATTCATGATCTATGGTAGTAGTGATTGTTTTTGGACGGCCTACACACTCTTTACTCTGAGTTAAAACACTACCCGTACGACGGATCTTGTCAACAATTACTGCATCACTCTGCGTCTGCTTGTGAAATCGATCGTGAAACTCTACAGCAGTCCGTATGAAACTAATGCTCTACTCGGTAAAAACTTCCTTTGTAGTTGTAAGCATCTTTACAGCGTCAGCTTACATCAAGTAAGACATTAATAATAAGCAACGTGGCCTGGCAACAATCAACAATGTAATCAGACGTTCTAAAAACCAACCACAGCTGATTTAACTTCAGTACTGTTGATTTTGACGCATACCGTAGGAATAATTTGGTTTTGATATTACTAAACCTGCACACAATTTAGATTGTTAATTTGTATACAAAAAACCCATTGAATAATATAGGCCTACGTTGGGCAAACGTACTAAACATGTGGGTATTTTATTAGGGCGTCCATCTTACATACGTTAAAAGTTTTAGGAGTGTAATTGTATAATTTCGTTATTGCAAAACCAACATTAATTTCATGTAATTTTTAAGAAACTTGAATTAAACTTTATTTTAGGCCAACTTAGCTCTTATTTATAACACGTTTTTAAGTCTAATTAATTCAAACTGGTCCAGGCTAGTCATAGCTTTAAGATGTGTTGAGATGGTTTAAGATCTTAATCAGCTGTTTTATAGGTATATGTTTAACTGGTTACCTTGGTAATAAATATCAAAATGGATACAAATCAGTTTTTGTAACTTCTAGTTAAATATTTGCTAGCATAATTTTCGATTTAAGTTTGACAAAATATTTCATCGTTGTGCACAATTTCGAATGGGCTAGTCCTAAAGATAATTAAATGAAAAGCAATAAATATGTGCTTTCTTCATTAAATGAAGTTCATAACTCAGTAATAATTGCAATATAGATTATTAAGTAATTGTAGGCCTATTCTTAGTTTAACTTTAGAAGAACTAATACAATACTGTATTCGATATTATGCATTATTAAAAGTAATTAAAATATTAGAATAAATCATACATGCGAGAATTTCATCAACTTGGGTCAAATATAAAATGTGCAGTGAAATTAATAACAATGATTTTAATTTTATTATGTGCTTCCATAAGTTGTTTTAAATTAAAGGAAATTTTAATTTTAATAACTTTGGTTGTAACCAGTAATATCTAATGTTCCCTTATTATTAGGTATATAAAATAAAAGTTTATCCTTATTCTAGATAAAATCATAAGTATGGTCAGGCAGATATTTCGGATCTGTTGTTTCTTAACACGGAATAAATCAAACTTAAATGATTCAAAAGGGCAGACAAGCTCACTTTTCATGACAAAGACTTGCTCAACACTTTTTATTTGTTGGGCTATTTTCACTTAACGGTGTACTGTTAAATACAAATTATTACAATGCACAAATACAATTTGAAATTATGAAACAATGCACCTATTGCCTAGGTGTTATACAGGGTTAGTTAAAAGTCTGGAGACACCCCCTTAACTCTCCACCGAGCATTGATAGAAAATCCAAACCCGGGGGTTGTTTATAGGTCATAAAAGCACACTTTCCCATGCATAGGGCAACGTTGCCCCCCAACTCAAAATCGGAATTTTTGGGGCTACTTAATATTTTTAAACGGGAAGTATGGTTACATTTTTGGAGGAGTAAAAATAAAATTTACGAAATCGATTTGGAAGCTATTTTTTAGATCAAGCAATTTGAAATAAACATTTTTTGTCTCTTGAAAATTTTTCTAAAAACTCTTCCTTTTCGAGATGTTAGCAACTTTATGTCGATTTATTTCAACACGTTTAGGGCCGCTATTTTGTTTTGGGTGGTCCGATTTTTATTTTATTTGTGTTATTTTCCTAGTCTTAAATATACCTTTAAAATGAGGTATCACATGACCATACTTCCCATTTAAAAATATTGAGTAGCCCCAAAAATTCCGATTTTGAGTTGGGGGGCAACATTGCCCTATGCATGGGGAAGTGTCCATTTATGACCTATAAACAACCCCCGGGTTTGGATTTTCTATCAATGCTCGGTGGAGAGTTAAGGGGGTGACTCCAGACTTTTAACTAACCCTGTATATCAACGTAAGGGCATGGACTCAAGTTGGTGATAAAAATATTTATGCAATGGTCAATTGTTTACTCTAATACGGCTAAACTATAGGTTATTTCTCTGTGCATTTATTAACATCCGATTTTATACATTGTTTTGAAACAATCTAAATTGCAAATCTTTAGATTAGGTTTTATTCAGGAGTCATGTTATGATGGAACTTTTTAACCTTTATTATAACTACCAAAATTTAACAATTTGATTTAGACATTTATCATCTTAACTTTGAGGTTATGATTAATAAAAAAATCATAATAATGAATAAAAATAATGTGAAAATAAATTACATAATGTGAATGTGGAGGTGATGTAGAAACGGTTAATGCGCACGCAGAAATCTCCCATGCCTAGTGTATAAAATTATTCCTAATATGTAGTCTTAAACATATTGATTTAAAACTTGGATTTAAAAGTAGTGGTCTGAATTGTAATTACATTAGGGGGTACACATTTAGTCGATTCCAATAAACGTGTATTTTTATCCTATTATTTATTTGTTTTCGGTTAAGACTGAAGAAAATGTAGGTTTTTTAGAGGGTTAGGTAGGTTTTTTAGAGGGGTGGGTAGGTTTTTGATTTTCAAAAAGTTTACAATCAATTAAAATGTTAATTACGTACGGTAATGTATGTTATGAGAACGTAATGGAATGTCAGATTTACAGTCAATGGAAGCGTTTTTGTTTTGCTTCCTTGCAAATATAAGTTAGGCTTGGTTATGGAATGCGATACTGTCTGGTTTGTACATATTGTGAAATATGCAAGGCACAAACAAGAAAGGAGGTTAGGAGTCAACGTAAAAAGTTATCTAAGAATTATGTTAACACTCCAACATTTTTAGAAGTTTTAAATTTGGAAGAGCGATTCCCAACTTTTACACTATTACAGCAAGTTAATAATCGCTTAAAAAAAAAAAAAAACCGGTAGCTTATCTCAGTTAATTTATATAAACATGAACTAGCCCTAAGTCAAATTTATGTTTATTTAAAACACGTTAAATGAAAGAAAATTTAAAGTGTTTTCCAAAATTTCAATTACTCAACTTAAAATTTTATAGCACATTTTGTATACATAGGTAATTATAATTACAAATTGGGCTGCTTTAAGTGTAAAATTAGATAAGTAACTTGTTCTGTATTTATCCATAAAGAAAACTAGACTTACTTAAGTCAAACGTTTACAAGCTGATCATAAAATGAATTTGAAAATTGTCATACCTCTCTGCAAATGCAATTAATTGTTCCTTTGTTTAAATTTCAATATTTTTTATCTTTTACCCAATCGAGTCAATATTTGTAAATATCAATAATTTCGAATTATTTGTTACAGTGAATAACGTCCCGAACCAAATTAACAAAGGTTTAAATTGAAAAAAGAAATTGTGTCTTAAAAAAGAATAGTTGCACTGGCAGAGTTATAAAGCTTCATAAAATGTTAGATTACATTTTTAATTGTTTATTTAGGCACTGTTTATTATTTTCACAATTAAATGTAAATAATAACAACACTTACAAGGAATTTTAAAGAAAAAGTGAATTTTGCTAACCAGTATCTTGAGTATCTAAAAATATTTGGATGGGGGGACACAAAAACGAAAACTATTTCTAGTTGGTATGACATTGAAGTTTTAACTAGAAATAGATCACCATTTTATGGGTTTTCTCTTGTAGACCAAAGTAAACAATTTTTAACGGTAGTCCTACTTATTCGATATAAAGCAAATATTTTTCTTATAAAAATAAAATTAAGTTTTTGTTCCAAATGTTATTACTAATCACCATTCTAATTGCACCACACACAATGGTCAGGATTGATAATAATGTTCCCTATCATGTTCTAAGCAAGTTGCATTTGACATGTAAGGCAATGGAGAAAATAAAAGCAGACAAATTTGTCTGTGAAGGTATAATTAATTGCAATAAAACGCTTTCCAGTACAAATGAAACATGTTTAGTTTATGTGTTTAAAACAGGTGCCATAAGAGGTAGGCTGACTAGTCCCTCACTGCTGAATTTGTGCCGAATTCAAGCTACCTTACGATACAATGTGTTCGTTTTTTATTACAAGTGTTCTGTCTAAAAAGCTATGTTAATTGAAATCATAAATAAGCGAGTATATAAATTAATGAGTAACGTAAATTGATTAAAGCAGATGTGATGATGCAATGCAGGCCAACCCAGCTGGAAAAAAGTTTGTGTAGGATTGACGTTTTGAACGAGAACCGTCAACAACGCCATCTATTGTATTTTCTGACAGCTAAATTGGTCCAGAATTTAATCTCTACAGGGAAAACAGAATAAAAGCGAGTGATTATTAACTGCGGTTGAAAGTGTTCTTTTGAATTGTTTGCTATAGTGAATGAATGGAAAATACGGAGTAGGCAAGTTTAGACAGGATTCTTTTTACTACTTAGTTTAGGCCTACGCTCTTGAACGTTAACCCCATTTTGTCATATTTTTCAAGCACATGTTTTGGTTTTTAAAATCCTCAACTAAAAATGTTTTTCTTTACGCGTCTGTGGAACTGTACAATTTGTTGAAATAAATAAATCTGGCCTTGAGGTGAAATTATTTGCATTAAAAGTCATTGTAAATCTATTGTGATATATGGACAACGAATATTACAAAAACTAAAATATATTATTATGTTAAGAAGTTCGTAGTAGGCTACTACATAGCGATTGCTAGTTTTACGTATTAGGCATACACTGCTGAAGAAAATGTTACTGTACAGGTCTATATTAATCTAGCATGGCCACACTAAAGTTAAAAAGTTTCACAAGTCTTTCAGCAAATACGATCACTTACTATAATCTTTTATTTTCAAGTATTCATTAGGCCTCTTTCCTAATAGGCCAGTCGGTAGGGGTCAATTTAGACCAAAAGTTCCAGTAATTTGCAATACGGCTGATTTTTTTTTATAAGTACCTTAAAGTATGTAGATTAACATAAAAAAAGTTTACCAGTCTATCGATTTCCCAAAGTCGAAAAAAAAATCGATTATCATTTTTTTTTCGATTATCCTTAATATTTCGAGCTTAGATGAAGATAGAGGAAAATAAAAAATACCACCATGTAGAGGAGGTATTTTTCAACAAAAAAGGACATATGCATTAATTTCGTCCGAGCAATGGTTTGTCTGGAAAAAAATCGATAATGCAGGTATGTATTTTGCAGCAGGGGAAATCACTAAAAGGGGACATCTTATTCATATATGAAGCGTTGGCTCATTCCAAATTGGCCAAATTTTAATATATCGAATTGAAACTTGACATAGGAGTTAAAATATATATTTTAAACATTTATGCTGAGTCTCAGCTTATTATCTTGAAAATGACCCGATCTAGAGCCACTTGACTTATCAATGGGTTTCTCGATTTTAGGAGTACCGGACCCACCAACTCATTTTACACAACTCCAGTTTAGAAAAATTTCAAAATATCAACCTGAAAGTTTTTTTACAACTTAAATATATAGATTCAAAAAAGATCAAGGAGTATAAACCTTTTTCATTATTTACTTTTCAAAGCACAAGTAACTTAAAAAAGTATAATTTTAGACCTTTTTAGATTCTTCATCAAAACGGTTGAGTTAATCGGCTGCAGATTAGTCCATTTTTTAAATATAGTTTTTAAAATAAGTATAGCAAAAATGAATTGTGTTTTTAACTTCTGTACCAATTTTTAAATCGATATGTTCAAAAATGTCACAAATGGAGTCGTTGAATCGAAAGGTGTTATAGTTAAAACGAGATAGGTAAAACAGAAGACCATTTTCAAGCGCCTCGTTTTTAAAAATAACATGAAAAAAATCGTTCATACTTATTAAGAATATTTATACCAGTGTACTCAACTTGAAAAACAAATTTGATGTTGATATTCCAAAAATGGACGAAACTGGAATAGATTGAAATTAGTTCGTGGATCCGGTACTCGTAAAATCGATAATCGAAATCGACTCCTAGATCGGGTAATTTTCAAGATAACAAGCTGAGACTCAGCACAAATGTTTAAAATATATATTTTAACTCCTATGTCAAGTTTCAATTCGATATATTAAAATTCGGCCAATTTAGAATGAGCCAACGCTTCATATATGAATAAGATGTCCCCTTTTAGTGATTTCCCCTGCTGCAAAATACATACCTGCATTATCGATTTTTTTCCAGACAAACCATTGCTCGGACGAAATAAATTCATACGATCTTTTTTGTTGAAAAATACCTCCCCTACACGGTGGTATTTTTGATTTTTCTTTATATTCATTCCAGCCCAAAATATTAAGGATAATCGAAAAAAAATGTTAATCGATTTTTTTTCGACTTTGGAAAATCGATAGACTGGTAACTTTTTTTTATGTTAATCTACATACTTTAAGGTACTTATAAAAAAAATCAGCCGTATTGCAAATTACTGGTAGTTGTAACCTATACCGACTGGGCTATAATGTAATGTGTAACTAATAATTAATTAACAAGACAGACTTTGCAGTGTTTAATATGACAAGAGGTAAATAGCGTTATAATTATTATATTGTATAACATGTTGACAAACAAAATTTAGGTTAGGCCTACTAGTTAGTAATTTTATTATGTTACTATCTTAACAATTTAAATATTTAAAAATCAAAACGTATATATTATTCTAGGTGCAAGTACAGTTTACTAGGTCTACTATTATTGTTCTGTTATTTACTACTTCAACAGTAAACCTTTAATTAATTATACAATTTAAACTATTATGGTGTACCATAAAATATACAATATCATTTTTTATACTGTATATTATATATATACAATAACGAGTACAGCTATATAATTATATTTTTCAGTTTTAATACTTATTCGCTGTGTAATATTATACGTATAAGAATTTCAAGAAAAACATGTTTTAATGTTACGATGTAAAACCATTCCTCATGCGCTCTGACACGCACGAAAGTAAGACTCCATTTCTGTATTATAAAATTACTGAGATAATAATCTTGTTGACGTTGAACGATTGTTGCTAAATGGTTAATGATAAGGCTACAACAGTTTCCTCAATCGACGAACATAAAACCAATTTTTGTAATACAAATAAAATTAAAGTTTTCAAGATTCAATATTATTAGGTAAATGTTACTTTATATCAACGTTATATAAACATTAGACAAATCCGTACAAGTAGGACTAGGTGTTTTTCGATTATCAGGAAATACAATTTGTCCTTATTGATCGATTATCTCACAGAGAAAATATCATATACTAAGAGAACCCATTGTCATGTAAATTGAGAAGAATCACTGTACCCTAGTACATTTCGACCCTTGTCACAATTATTGATATAACTTTCAAAATTGTACCTTGCGGACAAGGGGAAGTGGCAAGCATCCCGCTTATTTTTTACTCAAACTATTAACAATTTTCTTTTTCCAGTTATACAGTGCAGAACATTTTTATCTGTGGTTTTAACTGGGTGAATAGTTAAATTATACATACGTTTAAATTACGGTGTATAAAAAACTGTTTAATCGTGTTTAGCCCTACTAGGTTAGGCCTATAACAAAGATTTACAAGCTGCATTTTACAGTGATCGTGAATGTAAACCAACCTCGAAATCCCTCAAAATAAAAAATTCTGGAATAATTTTTTTTTTAATGTATTAATATTTTTAAAACAAACTGTTTACAAATTATGAATAAATGGATTTATAAACAGTTTTTGGTTTCTATTTAATTTTATGTTTTTACTTTTGATGTGTGGGTGTCTGGCCCTACTGTAAAAAATGTCTCTTTAGTTTTGCTCTTGACACGACGAAACTATAATCATAGAGAAACTATTACATCGTATCTATCTTTAAATTAGGCCTAAGATATTTATAACTTATAACTAAACCTTATCTGTATACTATCTCTTAACTGTTCTTTAAGTAATACGGTACATTCAAAATCGAAACATTGTTGAATAGAGTGAAACAGTTTTTAGTACACAGTTTGAGGATAGTTGTCAGTTTGTGACCGTTGTACCTGTGTTTTTAAAATTGTTATTTTACAGCTCTGAAACACGAAAGAGATGTAAAATCAGAATTAGGCCTACGCATATTGCAGGGCCGGCTTGACCGTATAGGTGATCGCCTAGGGCGCCTGAGGGAGGATTTTATTTACTGACAACGATTTCAATCGAGCAGGAGTTGGCACAAAACATCGATCTAAATGAGTTGGTTTCAACATTTGCAAAGAGCAAGGCCCGAAAACAAAAAATTCAACTTCGATATTCTTGTTTTAATTATTATTTAATGTCAAGTTATTTACATTGTAGGCCTACCTTTCTTTAAAAAGTGATTTCATTGTTAAGCTATTCAATTATTTTATTTAAAATTTACTACAATTTAATGATAAACTGTCAATAAATTAGGCTATACAGTTTGAAAAAATTGTAAGTGTTATTGTTTTACATTTCCTGCAAGCGAGTGACTGAATCGACTCCTCTAGTAGTTCGGGAGATTAAATAACGACACTGTGTCACCAATGAATACAGAAAAGTTTCTGTATTCATTGGTGTCACCCAGTGCCAAGATTTTTCGCTCGGTGATTGTGAGTAGTTCCAGTCATTTTTTGTATCTAAACGGTAAAAATTGTAAATGAATTAAAATTAAAAAATTATGTTACTGTAAAAACTAGCATTTTTTATAAATTTTTAAGAGTATTCTCAATGCATTAATATTATAAATATTTTATGTTCCTGTTATGTAA
>JAGFPH010000497.1:344462-361041 GCA_018207615.1 Philaenus spumarius
AACAGCACAGAGCACAAGTTAACTAAGTATTGTAAACTTCCTTCACAAGCAGGTGCATTATTTAACTTCCAGATTAAAATTCAAAATTACAAAATCAAAACTCTTTTAAAACAGCCTTTCGTAACTTTCGTTGTTTGGATCATTTTATTCAGAGGATGAGTTTATGCATCTGTACTTTCTGAGTAATCCATGACTTAATGAGGCAGTCATCACCACATTACTGTGTTCAATTTATTAAACATTTGTAATTACAAGTGATTTATTTATGAAACTCTAATTTAATTATCTGCGGTGTGACGGCTTCCGTCATTGCTATTTTAAAATTGCTTCCGGGACCTTACTGTTTTAAAAATCTGTCTGTTTTAAATGTAACTGCCTCTATTTACATGTTTAACGTTATTTCGATTTTGTTTTAATGCATTGTTAAAGAGGAAGTTATTTATTTTGTTACTTTATGTCTGTTAATGATTCGATGGAACTATGTGTAATTGCTTTGTTCTGTTATTTACGTTTTTATTTTTGACGATTCTTATGCAATGAAATTATTGTCAACAAGATAAATAAAATGAAATGATGGTGCGATGTCTACACGTGAAAGTAGAGTTGCTATGACCAATTATGTGGCCGATACTGGAACTAATTGTAGCGGCAGTTGATTGAACTATTAACATAAAATAATAAACAAATGTATGAGTTTGGATTATAGGATGGATCTAAAGAAGAAATGAAATATCTGCTTCCCAAATAATAATAAGATAACTTGCCACAAAAGTGTTTTTGTGACTAAATGAAGACATATTGTTTAGTGTTTACCTTTGGTACTTAAACATCACTATCACCTGATGTATTACTGATGGATTTTCTTACTGTGACTTATAATTTTTGATTTTAATTGAATATTATGCTTCTGATTTTGGCACGAAATATTTTATTATCGTTGATACCTGACAACGTCATGAGTTGTTCTTCAGACGAGGTTTTTAACAAACAAATGGAAACTCTTCTAAACACGTCAAATCTAATCGATCACTCGTTGTTTTAAAGCACTTGCCCAAACAGGTGACGGCATCACAACTTCGATTGGGGACTCAATAGGCCTAGTAGCTGAGATACCTTATGTAAGTTATCTGGGATAGTAGGCACCACAGTTGCACTTATTGGGGTTTTTGTGAAATAATCACAAAAACTTTCACCGTGTAAATAGGGTTATTTCTGTTTGTTATAAAACTATACTATTATCATTTTTAATTACTTTTTTACTATGTAAAATTTGATGTTGAGGGATCAAAAAGTGGTCGATATAACGCACATTGACGCAGACGGACGAACAGGCAGTCTTGTAGTTTAGGCTACGTTGTTTACAAATTATGGTAGGAACCCTATAAAGGCTTTGGATCAAAATAGTTACAACTATCAGCTCCTGCTACGTTCTATACTGTGTCCTCAGTCAACAGTGTAAGTGATATTACCGGGCTGGATTTCAACCCGAGAAGTAGTAAAGTTAACAGCTAAAAAACTAGCAAAGTTTTATTAAATTTGTTTTACTGAATTTTAGAAATTTTTACTAAAACATCCTTTTAAATATCTATAGGCAAGTTTATAAGTAGTCTATTTAAGAATAAATAATCAGTACACAATGAGTACACTTAAAGTATGTTGACATTCCTTAAATGTTTGACACAACTTTAAAACCAATAAAATGTGATTTCAAAAACAAATTTTTCCAAATAATATTGTCGAATATAAAATTCAACTTCTTCAAAAAATGCTCACAATAAAAAAATATATTCATTGTTTATAGTTAGAGTTAATAGTTGTACTGATACAGAGGTTTATTAGATATGTTTCTCTGCCATGGGCAGCATTTTTAGATACAAATCACTTGTAAATATAACACATATAACTTTTATCCCCAAACCCTCCTAAAATTTTGAATTTTTTCAAACCCTTTCTTAGTAAGCACCTAGGGCCCTAGAGGAAGCTACATACCAAATTTCATTCCAATCCATTCGGTAGTTTTGAAGAAATCGTGATTTAATAACTTTGATCCCCAAACGCCCCTAAAATTTCGAATTTTTTCAAACCCTTTCTTGGTGATCACCTATGGCCTTAGAGAAAGCTACATACCAAATTTCATTCCAATCCATTCGGTAGTTTTGAAGAAATAGTTTTTTAACAAATTTGATCCCACCAAATCCCCTTAAAATTTCTAATTTTTTCAAACCCTTTCTTAGTGAGCACCTATGGCCCTAGAGGAAGCTACATACCAAATTTCATTCCAATCCGTTCGGTAGTTTTTGAGAAATCGTGATGAGTGAGTCAGTGAGTCAGTGAGTCAGTGGGTTTTGGCTTTTATATATATATAGATAAAACACATACACATTTCGTGCCGAAAACGCAAAAGGAATTGGAATTTTCTCAGTATTGTCTCCAAATGTGGGAACATAAACTGGACAAATATTTTCAATCATTTGATAAAGGCGATCGTTTTATAAGAGTGATAAGGTACACTGTTAGTGGTTTACAAAAATACTTATATTCTTTTTAAACTTTAAAGCCGACAAGGGCAACACCACTGTGATAATGGACCAAGACTTATACAAGACTAAAGTATATGAGTTCTTGAGTTGTAACGGGATTGAACAAATCCATACAGATCCGACCGCGAAATTTGTAAAAAATTTAAATAACCAGATAAACTTAATCCACGAACTTGCTGTGTCAGAAAACACGATTTATGCTTAAGCCGATAAGTTCCCAAGCCATTCGTTTTACAGGATTGCCTAAAATCCACAAGACTAACATACCCATTAGACCACTCGTGGACTTCACAACGGCACCCGGGTACAAGACCGCTAAAACGTTTTCAATCTTGACTAATAGTCTGAAATTAGAAAACAACCACAGCATCAGTAATAGCCTAGATTTCATAAATAAAATTGAGAACATAGCTTTACTGCCCAATTATAAACTAGCGTCGTTCGATATAGTTAATCTATATACTAATGTTACGATTCATGAAACACTGGATATCCTAAAAACACGCCTCAACGAAGCCCAAATATTGATCATTCAAAAAAAAAAAAATGAGTTAATTGACTTGCTATTGATTGTCTTAAATCAGAATTATTTTTCATTTGATGGAGGATTTTTTATTCAAGAAGGTTTGGCCAAGGGGGTCGCCACTTTCGGGTTTATTGGCTGATGTATATTTGAATAATTATGAATATACATATCTACTGTCAAAGGCGAATATATTTCACAGCCGAATCATATCACACACCAGATATGTCGACGATACGTTCATAATTTTCAATGGAACATTTAGACAACTGGAACTCATGAAAAATTATATGAATAGTATAAATGCAATTCACAAGTGAGACGGAACTTGACAACAGACTACATTTTCTTGATGTAATGATTATTAAAGATTCTGACAAGCTCCGGTATAACATATACAGAAAGCCTACAACTACCGATACCACAATACACGCTGACTCACATCACCCTATCTCTCATAAAACAGCTGCTTATCATAGCATGGTGCACAGATTGGTGACAATACCCCTAAATAAGGAGGAATTTACGGAGGAACTCAACGTCATTAAATACATTGCCACAGCTAATGGTTTTTATAGTCGCATGATTGATAGAATGTTAGCAAAAAGACAAAGGAAATCCACATTAATGAAACCTAAAGAAAAGAGGTATTATATGGCAAGCGATTACGGAAAAGTTTAACCCAAGATCTTGTCGAAAAATTAAAAAAAAACTTAATATCATGATGTCATTTCGAACTAATAATAATATCAAAAAACTTCTATATCAGAAACGGGAAACGCCTTTGGAACATAAAACTGGTGTTTATAAAATAAAGTGTGACGGTTGCACTAAATTCTATATAGGGCAGACAGGACGTTCATTTCATCAAAGATTTAAAGAACATCTGCCAAAAAAGAACATTAATGGCATTAGGTCAAATTACGCACGCCACCTGGTGGACGAAGACCATTCGTACACCGATTTCAATACAAATATGGAACCGTTACATATCTGCAGTAAAGGCAAATATATGGATGCCATCGAAGAATATGACATCTATAAAGCCTTTAAAGGTAATAAGGACTTACTATTGAATGACCAATTATGCCTTTCTTCGAACTTAATACACGACACGGCAATCAGAATTCATGATAACAATCTTGAATAAAAAATTTATGTAGACCCATTGCCAAAGTATTAGGCATGAAACGTCAGTCGTCCATGGACTGTGTAACGGTACCCACAGTGTTGTAACTTTGTGTTGTGTAATATGTTGTGTAACTTTTATATTTTAATGTGTTGACGATCTCGAGAGAGTGATTCTCTGAGGATGGGGCACAAGCTATGAAAAGCGTCAGGAAAACTGGAGCAAAGAAGTCACGTGGCGGAGCCAAATGAGGTAAATTATTGTTTAATCTAATATAGAGCGTATATTCTGAAAAGAAGATATACTGTCTGAGCACTATTAACTGTAGGGTGAGAAATTGAATAAAATTATTTAAATTCTTTACATAATTTTAAATTGTTTGTTTTATATTATTATTTTTACCAACAATTCTCACTTATAAATTCTCACACTAAAGATAGAAAAAAAAAACAAATACAGTAGATACTAAATTCAAAAAGAAACTGGCAGAGTTTTAGTATAAGGAATAGTATTGGATAGGTAAATAATTAGATCAATTTCCATCGAAATCCATAACAATATCGTGTAGCCAACACTGGCATTGTTGTAATAGATGCAAGGTTTAATAAAGTAAATATTTTGCTAACACAATCAATGTTTAGAAACTCTAATTTTATTTACATACACTATTTTGGTGCCCCAGAACGATGTATTTATTAACTAACTAATCAAGGCCACCTACTTGGTTCTTTGCTTGATTCAAGGAATGAAAAGAGTGCATTAATGTGATTAAGTACTACGAGTTATAAATAAGTACCATGCAATGAAAATTCCACACAAACGAAGACACTAATTATTTGAAATAAACGAGGGAGATAAGGCGATGGACAAAGAAAGAAGTGGACAATTTTAAATTGCCCAATTAGTAAAAGTAATGCCAAGTAGCAGAGCTTTAATGATATTGAAAGATTTCTTTAATCGTTTATAGATTCAGGATACACTTATTAAATGACTTAAATACTTGTTTAACTGAAGCTATAATTCAGTCAGTGGTTTTGAATCTATTAACTTTTTACTGTCGTCAAGATTTATAAGAGAGTAAGGATAGTAGGCCTAATTTAAAAAAAAGTAATTAATGGAATGCATCAATTCACTCAGTATATATCTTGACTTACACGCTAAAATAATGGTTTTATTTCAGTACCTATTCATCAGTGGTTTTTGCAAGTTTTGTCACATGTTTAATGCCATTACTCTGAAAGTGTAACAAATGGCATGAGTGGATTTGACACTACGAACCACACTAATTGTTCACAGATGATTTCACAATTATTTTGATCATAAACATTTTAAATAAGTTTAAACTAAGTATTCCATTTTTTTAAATAAATATTGTGTTCAATTTAAATTTTTAACACATTTGTACATTTTGCATATAATGTTATAGATACAGTTTTTGCCAATGATAGTCAATTTCCATGATTATCGTATTTAAAATTATTATAATAAATCTTGTTTATTCTTTTCAAAAAAATAATAATTCAACAGTCACTTTTATTTATTTTTATAAAATTTTAATTTCCTTAAAGAGTAATCACAATATATTTCAAATTGAGCAACACCACCGCCAATAGCCTATGCATTAAAAACATTTTCAATATCATGCCTATAGACTTATTTATTTTACAGTTGGAAACATACGAAACAAATTAACAAGACTAAAATGAAAAAGTTCTAAGTAGGCTATACAGTACTTGGTTCTTGAGATAATTAAAGCTTTAAATTGGAGGATTGATTTTGATAACTGTTCTCTTACGTTATCACCCTTGAGTTAGGAGTAAATCTATAGAATACTCAACTAGTTCGTGTGAAATGGATTTACAATGTGATTTATTAATTTGATACAAATAAAATATTAATAAACGTTGAGCTTGACGAGTGAGAAGGAATTATTTAAGAATAATAACAGTACACTAATTCTCACACACAAACGTTTAATAATCAAACGACCAAGTCGTCATCCGCAGTGATACATGAGCTACAACTAACAAATTACAACTGGCTTTAACTCATACACCAGTTATTAATAGTACGTGTTTGTGGATTAGTGTATTGTTATTATTAAAAAAAATCAAATAGTACAAAGTAAATAGTTTTAATTCGGGGTCCAATGTCTTTGTATTGCCGGGCTAGCTAACTGCAACAATTGATTGTGACAAAATTCTTTAACTGCATTAACAAATAAAATACTCAATTCTAAAACGGCGATGTACCCTACAATTTTTATTTAGATCTTAAGATTAAATAATAATAGGTGCTCTAGTGAAATAGGTATAATAATCACCTATTAATAATAGGATTTAATGGGTGTATAATAGGTGAGTGCATAATTTACAATAGTGAACCTAAACTGAAGTAGGCTAGTGAAATAAAGTAGAGTTTTTGTATATTGTTTTGTTACTGAGGAGATGCATAGATATTAGGTCTATTGATTATTTTTGGGGTTTCAATTGTTTGAAATGCTGACATGTGATAGTTGCCAGTGTAGTGTTTTGGTTTTTTATATTGATTTTTCTTTTATATGTTGTTTATTTATGTATTTTATTTTAAATTTGTATATGACAATGAAAGTGAACTGAATCTAATAGAAGTCCTCTTAATTCTTGCTCTTTACTTTAACAATGCATTTCTTTTCATTCCTCATCTGCCTCTTCGATAATGCCCTCTTATACTTGTGTCTGACCTAAACTTCAAACTAGGGGAAGGTGGCCCAAAATGATCCCTTTAAGAAGAAAATCTATGTGAACTCTCAATGCAATAAAACACAATTTTGATAAATTACCAGTGTCTTCTATGGTAAGTTGCCCATTCAATTCATATTTTTTCACATTTTTAAATCAAGTAAAACTTTTTGTAAATTACGTTTGAAAAAAAAATGTTCAAAGGATCATTTTACACTCATCATAGGGCAAAATGATCCGATGATAAGGGTAAAATGATCCTTATTGAAAAACCTTTCAATTTGAACCTTTCGCCGAACATATAATATCTGAAATAGGAGTTACAACCACATTTGATGTATCCAGTATTGCTATGAAATAATAATACACATTAATTCAAAATTTTGACCAAAAAACTTTACTTTCAATACATTTAAAAAAAAGTTTACAATGAAATATTCAGTAACTAATATCTAACATCAAAACCTGTTAAAGGAAACTAACATTATGCTACATTTTTGAAAATTTAGAAAATAATAATAATACACATTATTTATAAAAGTATGATTAGAAAACTGTACTTGGAAAATGGCAATTTTAGAAGTTTAGAATGAAATATGCAGTGAAACAGTTGCTAAAATATAAAGCAGAATAAAACTATAGCTGTTAAAAATACCAATATTATGCTATATGGTAGTAGCCTATATTAAATAATAATAAGAATACTATTAATTTAAAAAATATGATCATAAAACTGTAGGCTACTTGAAAAATGGTATTTTGAGGAGTTTAGAATATAATAATAAAATGAATAGAATAATTCAAAGCATAGGCATACATTTGCATAATGTGGTGCAACATATTAATCAACTAATTTTATAGTTTGTTCTTTTCATTTTTTCTTTTTAATAAAACTTCTGCCCGACCACACACTGAACATTTACCCTCGAATTTCGAACAAGATTCGTGTAACCATCGTCCACATTTTAAACATTTAATCCAATCACATAAAGCTTTCGTTGTTTCATATTTTTCCAAGCACTCAGAACACTCGTTGTCATCTATTTCCATTATTAAATCATCATCTGTATCTTGATATGGTACGCTATCTTCTTCACTTGATGTTGACAATGAACCATCTTTATAGGTCAATTTTCTAAAGATATTTTGTTTAGGCTTAACATTTTTTGTTTTTTTGCCATCCTTTTCTTTTTTCCACGTCTTGTCTTCTCTTTTCTGTTCAGCTTTCTTCGCTCTTGCATGTATTTTCTTCTCCTTCTCGTCTCTATTTCTCTTCTCCTGAAGAAGTTGGTCTTTATATGGACTGCTCGTTAAAATTGCACTGCCGATTGATTTCCTTTGGCGGGAAGTGAGTAATTCAGTCTTCTTTGGAAATGGTTGGATATCGGAGGGACTAATAGAGAACTTTGTGGAAATATCACACGTTTTCGGAGAGGTTTGGTGACTAGGGCCAGGTATTGGATTAATAGGATAAATAATTTGAGTATTCTGACCTACAGCTTGAGGAAGGTTAGAGTCAGGTTGATTGTCTTTTTCTGGAGAAGTCACAGTAGTAATCGGTTGTAGCTCTTGAAATGACGTTCCAACATTTACAGCTGGTTCTTGAAGTTGAGGATTACTTGGGATATCTGCTAATGGGTTATCTGTAACTTCTGCAGCAACAAAATCTATCTCTGAGAAGACATTTGGGTTGAAAGGGACAATTCCGGTTTTTTTGAATCCATTGATAGCATTCAATGGCACACATGCTTCCAAATAAGCTTCACCAAAGATTTTTGCAATATCACTTATCCCAATACCACTTTTTCTATTGCTGTTGGTCAACCACTTTTTTAATGCTTTGTCATGCCAGGTATTCAATGCAAACATAACTCCTACATCCAGTGGTTGGAGTTTGTGCGTACAATGTGGAGGTAAACATAGAATAGTGACGAAGTTTAACCTGGCCTTTTCAATAACCGCGAGATTCTTGGTGTGCGAAAGGTGCCCATCGAGAATCAATAATACCGGATCTTCCGCAGTTGGTTTAACATGCATTATAAAATGATCGAAATACTTTTCAAAGGTCTCCAACTTCATCCAGCCTGATTCATTACAGCAATAGGTACTACCTGGTGGTGCCCCATTCATTAGCTCCGGTTTCATTCGTATGCGTGCAAAAATTAGCATGGGTGGAACAAAGTAACCTGATGCTGAAGTACAAATGACTGCTGTAGTTGATTGCCCTCGTTCCGCTGATACGACCTGACCAACTTGTCTTTTTCCCTTTTCAGCAAGAACCCTACAATTTCTACCAGGGACTGTGCTGATAGAAGTTTCATCCACATTGAAAATTCTGTGTGGAGGAAAGTAAGTCTTATCCATTACGTCCTGTAATATAGAAAAGAATTTTTCTACCACTGGCTTGTTGAATGCTGAGGCTCGAGCAAGTGAAGTTGACTCAGGTGTTCGTAGACTAAGTTCAGGATGTCTTTTACGAAATCCTATCATCCAATCTCTACCAGCAGCTTTTTCTTCATGAGAAAAAGGATGCTTAATATTATTCATCTCTGCTAGTTGGTACGCAAGTTTCCTAACGTCCATGATAGTGAAGCCATACATTCTTTGTTCCATATTCAAGATGTGATTCACTAATTCTGTTTCCTGGTCCATGGTGAAAACAGGGCGTTTACTTCCAAGCAATTTCATATCATCAATAGCTGTAATGTTCATACCTTTAATTCGCCTTTTAAGTGACATCCTAGGCACACCAAACTTGATAGCAGCTGTTCGAACTGCTAAACCACCGTTGACAGCAGCCATGGCCTCCTTCATTCTACTGGGGTCCCAGTTCTGCCTTTCGGTTTTCCGTTTGTAACGATTAACCATCTGAAACAATGATTACAAATTTTAAATAGACTGTGTTAAAGGAACGAAGTTCATCACACTAATTTTAGGTTAGGCCTAGACTGATGAACCAACATTTTATGATTATTGAATGTATTTACAATGGAAATTTAACTGTGTGTTTAACAAACAAACTAATAATAAACGGCAATTGAAAGATTATTATTATGTTAAACGGCAGATAAAATAAATTAAACATAGGCCTACACACAATAATTAATTGTAGGTTAGGCCTAGACTAACCAAAATGTTATGAACCATTTTACGACTAACATGAAGCAACATTTTATGTTTATTGAATGAATTTACAATAAACTCAACTAACTCTATTTAACTGTGTTTTCCATCTTAGCTTTGATGTTACCATTAATTCTACAGCTTTATTGTAATAACATTAAATGTATGGAAACAGTAACTTTTCCAAACGTAACTTCGTTCTAAAAACCGATATAATTGGGCAAAATGATCCCTTGCGGGTAAAATGATCCACATGAGGCCATGAGGGATCATTTTGCCCGGCAACATGGCTGAACACTTCAGATTGTATCACAGGAAGACGCTATTGGATATTGCAAATTTAGAAACTGAATATTACAGCTAACAATATACTCTTTCAACTAGACTGTGTAACATTCCGTTAAATGAAACATATTTCTAAGAATTGAACAAAGAAATTAGTGCTTACCTTAGAACAAATCCTTTGAAATTAACGTTTTTTCGATTTCGGAAAGATGCATGCGTCCACACTTACTAGATGAGACCAACTGATTCTTCATCGTCAAGGCCAACTAGTAGACATTCTAACACATAGATAGCACTACCTGTTTGGTTTGAAACCGGTATGGATCGTTTTACCCGCATGGATCATTTTGGGCCACCTTCCCCTACATGATGTTTACAAAATGATCTTATATTAAATGTTTTGAAATGTCGCATGCTGATAATGAACTAGGGATATTTTTATTACTAATTGGTGGTTATGAAGTCTTTGGGTGTTTTCAGGTTAGTTCCTGGTTTAGACTGTTTACAAAATGTTCTTCTGATATACATGCTGATTATTGAATAGAATGAAATTTGGTCTCATTACATCATCGAATCTATATATCCATATTACAATGATTAATGAAATAATTATTGTATGTTGGAAATTTTAAAAGGCACAATTAGGAGCAATTAATATTTAGGTATAACTTACTCTACATTACAAATAGTAAAACTTAGTGTGGTTGTTTCCTTGGTAGTTGGCATGTTTCCTTGGTAATTTTGCATCAAAATAGGACGGAGTGTTAAACAAATAAGAAAAACTTCCCAGATTTATATTGTTTACGCTGTATAAACTGTTAATAAGTTCACTGCTAAGGTCGCACATGTGAGCTTTACACTGAACACTATGAGAAGCGGCCGACGCAGTGCATTGCGTTCTTCGCACGCCAACTCGAATATTAAGAGTATTTTCTTTAGACAGTGCATTGCGTGCTTCGCACGCCAACTCCCGTGTTGAGATTATTTTCAATACACAGACCATTGCGTGCTTCGCACTCCATTTAAAGCCTATGTGCTGTGGACTTACATGTGCGTCCGTTTTAAAATATTAGTGATTATTACGTAGAAAGGTTCAAAAATAAAAAAATAATGTAATTTCTTCTCATTTAGGCTATAAATATAAAAAATAAAAGGTCAGCTCCTAGCATAGGAAATACGAAATTTGCGTAGCAGCGAACGAAAAAGGATTTATTAAAATTTCAGGGTATTTCAGATATGGGTTAATGTCAAGCCTTCCTATAGTAGACTACTAAAGCTAAACTTTTTAAGGAAGTCCTAACATGGTCAATCACAACAAACTACTCCTAAATAAACATTACACATATTATTAATGTTGAGTAGGCCTAATAATGTAGACGAATTGTTGTTAAGGATCATTTTGTAACCCGCCTTAATTTCGTCCACGATCAGAGTTCTAGGAGGGCTCAAAATTATAGAACAAACTAATTCAAAGCCTCAATTAACCTTACGAATCAGAAATCTATTTATAATAGCCTATTTGTTTATCTTGTTTCGTAAGACCAAACGGTTCATCATTAGAAGCCACTCTTCTGTTCGGCTGCAAGTTAAATTGTGCCTTAATTCACTCTGGTGCCTTAACATACACCAAATTCAAATTCTTGGCCTATATTTGCTCTAGGATCTCGTGAGGATTGACACAGACCAAAACTGACTATTTTGGCATGGTCTGGTCAATTATTTTTTATCTGGACGAATCGGATATCAAGAACGTTTTACCCATTTGCATTAAAATAAATTATTTCTCTATAATAATTTAACATTAGGCCTTCTTAAAGTTTAGGAGACAACTGAAAACTTAAATTATGCTTTTTCTATTGGTAAAGTTCTCTGAGAGGAGTTACTATTTTCTATTCCATCTTAAAAAAGGAAAAAAGAAAAAAATCTTGTCGGTAGTGCATCTTACTAAAATAACGTAGTCACCTTTTTCTTGTGGAAATTAAATTGTTTACATTAACAACTTATCCAAAAACAGCTTTTGATAAATATACAGTCGGTGAAACTGTAATATGAAACATCTTTGTAAAATCAATGACTTCTCAATTATTGCGTAGTAATTTTACTTTAAAGGACTGAAGCACAGTAGGTATTAAATTTAGTATGAAAATTGTATTCTAGTACAGAAGTAGGATACTATGATCCAAACAGTAGTAAATATACTGTAGGAACGTTAATTCAAACGAAGGTTTCATTATTTAAAAATTATGGCCAAAACTAGTAATAATTATACAGAATATTTCATACAACGTTAAATAATAGTTGTATCTGTTAATTTGGGCAAGAACTATACATGAATTTCATGTTATGTATTTTGTGGAAATTATGCAATTATACCGTACTTACCACTATATTGAAAGTTTGTATTTCTTTATTCAGTTAAGAGCAGCTTTTGATATTATTATTATACTTGTTTCGTAACGTATAAAAGACGGTATAGCGTATTTAGATTTAAAAAATGGTGTCTAATTATATTTTCGTACGATATAACATTAAAGAGAATTTTATAATACGTGTTTTCCAATGTGATATCTTAAGATTTACCATTCCATTTTTTTTTTAAATTAAAAAATTAGTTTAATTAAAACTTTTTCCAGCACTTTTTAAAATCAGTTATCAAGAATTTTGTTTTGTAGAACTACTGTTAGACTACTAACCTGGATCCTGGGCAAAACCTTTTGTTCAAATATTATCATTTATTTTAAGCAGATAGATACTTATGGTATTGGAGTGTATTGAAAATATCATATATGCTTGTTATTCTGTTTAGATTTCTTACTGCTATTTAAAAACGTTTTTTATAAACAATTTGAATAGCTGAAACGTAAGCCACTTAATATTTTAGATGTGCATATGCTAACTGATGACCATAAGACCTAAGATTGGTAGAACAGAAGCTAAACTTTAACAAAAGGAAATCCCCGATTCGCATTGCACGACTACAATACACGTACAGTAATACAAAGATATAGTCATGTTTAAATCAAATACTTTGTTACCCGGAGGTCAAAGTTCGCGTATTGTTAGTTACACATGACTCTCACCTTTACAATTTAACCCTTAATTTACAGTTATAGCAATAAACAACCTCGATATGGAAATGCGGAATTTTGCCGTTTTATAATGAGCCTGGCTCTACCTGAGACTTACTAATGTGTGAAAGGCATAAAGCTGTCTGATGTGTTTGCAAACCAATGCATTTATATGGAAAAGTAAGACTTTCTTTAAATAATTGAATGTGAAAGTAGAGATCGAAAATATAAAAGGATAGGTCAAGCCTTTTGTGGTAAATTACAGCTGATCTATTAAAAAAGAAAATCATTTTGTTTAGTACAATTTAACCATAAATACTAGTTTAAATAAAGAAAACGTCAAACACATTTTCTTCGAGAAAGCAATATTTGATGCAAGTAATATTCGAATGTGAATAAAGTTTTTAGACAATATTCCGTCCACTTAATAAAATGTGTATTTAGCACTTTTAAACCACCTTCTTAGGAATAAATGGTATTGCTGAGTCGTAAAATATATTGTTAAATAATGATTTATACTGATGTGTCGCGTAATTGCAATTTGTACTGGATTTAGTAGGTGTTCGTAACATAAGATACTAGCTGACCCGTACGGCGTTGCCCGTGGTGGTTGGTATTTTCAGTCTTTTTAACGTAATTGTATTCTTTTTAAGTGTTCAGTCAGCGAGTGGTATTTGGCTTTTATATATCTTAAATAATTAGCCCAATAATTGGTGTTTTAGTTCATTGCAGGCCTAACCTAAAATTATATTCAGTTTTTGATCAAAATCAGCTGTTTTAAGCTTTTCATACGAACAGCTGTTTTTTGTGCCCCTGATAAAATCAAAAGAAATCTTTCTTCTTCTTCCTTAAGACTGACCTTCCATAAGATTAACATTGAAACTTTGAGGGCCACTGGGGCGTAGCCCTAATGCCTAAACCTTCCCAGGGTTAACCTGTGTTACTATGCAAAATTTCAAAGCAATCGGATGGACTGTTTGGTAACGCATAAAGGACAAACATACAAACAGACAAACGTACAAACAGACAAACGTCCAAACAGACGGACATACATTGAATTTTATATATATAGATAAGACAAAGTTAAACAGTGGAATTATTGTTTTTTATTTGTATGCACCACTTTCAACTTAAAGTCATTAAATTTGTCCATAGTCAAATAGTTAAATACTGTATTTATATGTTATGATATTGAAACTATACTTCAATATGAAAACAATTTGTCCAAGATAAATAAATTATTCCAATTTTAAACGTAACACTTTTAATCTATGTTTGAGAAATAAGTAGAATCTAAAATAAGTATTTTGTACCTGGAAGTTAATTTATGTATTCACATAAATAATAAAATTACTTGTGTATTTATACTGTAAAATGACTAGAGTATCGTCTAGAATAAATATTATAGACGAATTAAAAAACTGGAGTAATTAACAAGATATTTTGTAACTAATGAAATAATAAAATATAATATTATAATCAATATTAATAGCTGACACTCTCATTATATTCATTTTACATGAAAAATACTTATTTATTTGGCCAGATTCCCCTAGATTACAGAGTTTGGCATTGCCAATTAAATGTAGGAGTTGACAACAACTTGCATCAACAACAAATGAACAAAACCAAAAAAGTACAGAAGAAACTACCACAGAAGGACACCTGAAACTACAACTGTCTCAGACACCTCTAAACTCCACAAACTCCTCAACTGAGTAAAAATATTGCTCTGTTAAAAATACATTAAATTTTTCCTTAAAACTGTTGCAACTTAAGCTATATTTTCATCAGACTGTAATTTGTTGTACAGTTCGATTCCCATGTTGAATGAACCAGCCTAGTAGACAGATAAGCGAAGGACAGTACCTGGGATATTGGAGGACATTTTTGCCTCGGGTTTCATGTTTGTGCTGTAAAATCCTATCTTGAAATATAATATATTTATTTGCATGAACAAAATTTAGCAATTCATATGTATGCAAGGCATCGACGTAATGGACATTTCTTTTTAAAAAAAGGCTTAAACGATTCTCTGTGCCCTGCTCCTTTCGTAACTTTAACTACTGTACTCGTTTCTGTATTTTAAATATTCTGTGAGCCTCAGGACAATTTTCCCACAACATTATTTAATAATTCAAGAGGGAATGGAAATATCCGAAATAGATAGATCTTAGAGTTTCTCTTTTAGCTTGACCAGAAATACCTGTATGGCATAACTTGCACTACAGTATTTAGTTTCTGAAATAGTGTTTCCACACGGTCTTTCCATCATAAATTTGTATTTATTTTTAGGCCCAAGAAATTAACAACATCAACTGTGGCTATATCATCAATTTCCAAGTTTGTACCAAAAGATCTAGACCATTTTGTTTTAAAGTTTAAAACTCAGGACTTATTCATATTTATTTGTAGGCCATTACAAGTAAGCAATTTTTTAACGGATTCTAGACATTCCAAGAGAGATTTATTTAAACTAGTGGACATGGCAATGCTTCGCTATTGCTTGATTTACCTAACCTAAAATTATATTCAGTTTTTGATCCAAATCAGTTGTTGATCAAAATCAGCTGTTTTAAGCTTTTCATACGAACAGCTGTTTTTTGTGCCCCTGAATCAAAAGAAATCTTTCTTCTTCTTCCTTAAGATTGACCTTCCATAAGATTAACATGGCAACTTTGAGGGCCACTGGGGCGAAGCCCTTAACATACAATGAGCTCATTTTAAGGGAAGCACAACTTCACAATGAGCTGTGTAAAATGACACCAAAAACATCAAAATCGGTTAAAAACTCTAGGAGGAGTTCTACTCACAAAATAACCCCTAGCAAATTAATTATGTATAAGATAAGATAAGATAAGATAATAAAAGTTTGAATCCCGTATTAATGCTGAAGTAGCATCTGCAAAGAGCACAATTTTACCAGTTTTTATAGTAGGCCTACTAGGCAAGTCGTTAATATACCGGGTGAGTTTTAAATGTCCCCCCATAATTTTTTCCGCATTTCTTAAGATATCGACTCCCAACATCCACCGAACATCATTGATTAGTTTATACTTTCTTTTGATGAGGTTCACATTTTTGGCCGCCATCTTGGATCCGCCATATTGGAATTAACTTTTATTTTTTAAATGTAAAGGTAAGGTTGTGACCCATCATTTCAAACTATTTTTTTCCGTAGAACACGATGC
>JAGFPH010000497.1:387337-430558 GCA_018207615.1 Philaenus spumarius
ACATATGACCTTTTTTGTTGAAAAATACCTCTTCTACACGGTGGTATTTTTTATTTTCCTTTATCTTCATCCCAGCTCGAAATATTAAGGATAATCAAAAAAAAAGTGATAATCGATTTTTTTTCGACTTTGGGAAATCGATAGAATGGTAAACTTTTTTTATGTTAATCTGCATACTTCAATGTACTTACAAAAAAAATTTCAGCCGTATTGCAAATTACTGGAACTTTTGGTCTAAATTGACCTCTACCGACTGGCCTACAACCCCAATAATTCGAAATTGGAACATCTGTTGTAATTTCACCATTAATATTAACATAATGAATAATCAAAATTTAAAAAAAAATTTGAATACCAACTTCTCTTTGAATTGGATAAGTGCAAAATGAGTTTGCATATATTTTGATTGTTGTTACTCTTGACAAGTGTTCTGTTGGTTCATTTCCACTGAAAGACCAAATGTCGTTACTATCGCCAATTATAGAGTAATTGAACTATAACCCAGGCTATACGTGATGAGGAATCCTCTGTCTAAAACAATATCTACATAGCATTCATTCTATTTTCCATTGTCCAATTCTCCACTGTATCTTGATTGTGATGTCTACTACGTTCCGTTGAACAGAAAACCCCTTTCAATTTTAGGTGGGCAACTGTACTCAAAATGCAGAACTGTAGCAGTTTTAAACATTTTAGACAGTTTCAATGATGAACAGCGTTTATAATTTAAACCAGAAATGAACCATATTGTACACGGCGAAGAACTAGTTATAACTCGTTGCAGCATCCCTGAAAGCTGTCTTGCACGACTTGAACCTGGGACTTAATGAAAGTGAAAAAACTTGTATTTTCCTCCCTAAGCAAACCCAACTTATTTAACAATACTTCTAGTCCTTCTTGGTATCGATACGCGAGGACACTGTGCGTCAAAAATATGAACATTTTAATATTTAATGTTTTCACAAGAAGCAAGTTGCCACCTTACTCTAAGATGTTATTGGATAATCCCTTTAGAGGTATTGTATGCGCTAAAAATATTTAATGCGAAATGTATAGCTATTTCGTTTAACTTTATACGTTTTTACTGCTTTTGCAAAATGAAATCCTTTATTAAGAAATAATATTAATTTTAATCCAATGAATGTAATCGAGATTTAACGTAACATTATATTAATATCTCTAATTATGTACCAAAATAATTAATTGTTGAATCGAATTATTATAGAAATACAAAATAATGTGCATTATTGATAAACTGAAATGTAATTATTTTCTTCAGATATTGTCATTTGTGTGGGGTAAAATTCAAATAAAATATATATGTTATTTACATGAGATTACACCTATCTTTCAGCCTACCATTTCGTATTTCCAATGTAGATGTAACTGTCATACTGTTATGTGTTATAGCTAGGTATTATGTATAATTACCACATAAACGAGTTAAAGGTATTGAATTAATCACACTATTTTTGATAAAGTAGTAATTTTCTTAAAACAATGATCGCTCTGCTTGGACATTATTCATAATAGCTTGTATGAGTTGGGCAAATCAGTTTTATATATTACAGTTAGGTAAAGAAATTAATAAAGTCTCGTTACCACTTTGAATATCTTTAGTATAATACTATGTTGATGATTTTTAAGTAATAAATACATCTTGAAACTGATGAATACATCTGAAACTTAAGATTTGTATAACCTTGTTTTTGATATAACTTACCTGTGCCTGGGATTGTTGCAAACCTTCCTAAAAATGTTTACAAAATAAATCAAAGCTTAAAATACGATATTTAATACATTGGCATTGGTTATGTTTATAGGGTGATCATCCTTTTTGCACAGTTTAATTTTCTGCTTTCGATTCAGAAAGTCAATACCATTTAAATTTTATTGATTTGTTTGTTATTGCAGTTGAAAGTATTTTATTTGTAATATTCCTTAAATGAATGCTGAAAATTAGATATAAGTTCACACTTAGAAAACACCTACCAAAATTTTCACTACTTAAGGATAGAAATATGTACAATACATTTAAATAGTATATAGTACCAGGAGACCGAGCTAAAGCTCGATTATAAGCAGGGCTGTGATTTCAATAATAAATATTGGAGTATTGAGTTTTGAGGTTAGGCCTATAACATTAAACAACTAAATAAAGGGTATATACAACATTAGGCTTACATGTAATAAAAATACAGTTTAAAGGATTAACCATAATCTCAACGCTATGCCTCAGAAATAAGTCAGGCCTAAATTAAAGTTTAATATTTCAATATCGATTTAGGCCTAGGGCCTAGTTCGCTCACGTCAATAACTATTATTGCAAATTTCCGTGAACATCGTTTAGGTTAGGCCTATAACATTAAACAACTAAATAAAGGGTATGTTTATTTAGCAGAAGTATTCGTTGCCATGGTAACTATAAATAGATACAACATTAGGCTTACCTCTAATAAAATACAGTTTAAAAGAAAACAGATGATTATTGTAATGGCATTGAAAACATTTGCATCAGCTGTGCTTCGTTTAAAAGAAAACAGATGATTATTGTAATGACATTGAAAACATTTGCATCAGCTGTGCTTTGTATTGTTTAAAATGGACAAATTTCACTTTATAATTTAATAAAAAGACGTAGAAAACGAATTTTCCCAGACTGGTGACCATTTCCAATCGATTTCTCGTGGCCAAAAGCCCCATATAAAATCAAAAAATCAAAAATCCTTAGACGGAGATTCCAGATCCATTTAGCAGACAGACAATTATCTCTCGCTTTAGAAGATAAGATAAGTACAAACCAAACTTATTTAAATGAATCAATAGTAATAGCTTAAAATAAAACAAAGTAGGTATAAAACAATTTGAAATGAGCTACTTCAACAATTTGTATAAAACATAAACTGCCAATGTTTATAATTTTTGAAAATATATATTGCTTTCTGTTGTTCACATTCCTGGAATAGGTAGAATGTTTTGAAAACTAAGTTACGACAACAAAAGATTTGTTTAAAGCCAAGTTTAAAATGATAGAAAATAAGCAGCAATTGGTTCTGGTTCTCAATGTAAGATTCACATTAGATCTGGCAAATGCAGGGATGTAGAACTAAAGGGAATTTTACGTTTAAGTATTGAATAAAATAAAACAACGTTGTTTGATTTTCAATCAATTGAACATATAATTTTATAACCTTTACATTATATCCATTTTATAAGATTTAATAAAATACAATATTACACATTTACTTAAATCCGTACATCCATGAGTAATAAAAACAATCAGAGGTATAGCTTGGCTTTAAATGACTTGACTTTAAAGCAAAAATCTAATAAATAATATACAAATTGAATAATAAAATAGATCTCATCAATTTGATCAACTTACACTTTGTATTGAATAAATCAAAGAGAGTATTAATTATCGTCTTACACAGACTTAGAACTAAGTTTTATAGATTCAATTATTTGTCACTATGTACGTGCATGAATAAATAAATCATTAATTGCTTCTGACATTGACTTAATTTACCGCAAACATCTTCGATACATATTCAACGATTTTGAGCTTAAAGCGCCCACATTGTAGAATTACATTTATAATTTCTGATATGACTTGATGCATATCTGTTACTTAAATCAATTTGGAAAAGACCTGTCTGAGTAATAAAATTAAAAATATTTGATATGAAGTTATATAAACTGTGGCGGTTTCCTTACGGATGAACCCTGTTTACAACTATGTTATAAAAAATAGTGTTTTTACAAAGAAGGTTGTATTACTTCACACTGGGCTATACATTTCCTCTAAATGGATGAAAAAATGGATGGGATGGAAATAGTTGAAAATTAATTGAGTTTATCCATTTATTTTTTTAATTTTGTTTCTGTTGGAATAACAAAGAACCAGATTTGGTCCAGCTTCAATAGCCTGGTTATTACCTACGCCATTGGTAAATTTAAAGTCTAAAATTACATTCTACTAAACTTTTTAACTCCCTTGTTCTAAAATTATTATTATTATTATTTTAAAATAAAAAATAAATTATGTTTTATTAAACAAACTAAATACATTATTAGTTTTAATTTGTAATAATTTACCTGCTTACACGCTTCCTCAGAAAGAGTTAATTTAATTAAATTACAAATGAAAAAACATGGACCAAGACCGGGATTTGAACCCAGGACCTTTACCATTCCGTGGTAACGCTCTACCAACTAAGCTACCCTGATCGCTCCAGATATTTTTCGTTGTTATCTGTTAAATAAGTATTAATAACTATAATATTTTTAAATTCCTTAAAATAATAATTGAAGTGAGAAAGTAATTACATATTATATATTGAGGATAGATTTAATTACATGTTATATATTATGAAATAATTTATTATATTAACAATTATAAATTCATTTACTTATTAATTGGACTCCATCAGTTTTTTTTTTAATATAACATAAGATGGCTGAAAAAGGATTATTTCGATGTAATAAATTATGCAAATATTTACTCTTATTATAATATTTAGAACTAAACTAAATCTATTAATTTCAAAAACGAATGTTCATCATGAACTATATTATATTAAAAACATAAGGTAATAAAACTAATAAATTCATACCCTATTTATATAAATTAATTAATTTTCTTCTTTTTATTGATTATAATAAATCCAACAAAAACATTTTTCTTATTATTTATATTTATTACAACTTTAATTTCTCTATCTTCTAATAATTGATTTGGAGATGGAATAGGTCTAGAAATTAGTTTAGTTTCTTTTATTCCTTTAATACATACAACAAATAATTATTATTCTTCTGAGTCAAGAATAAAATATTTTATTATTAAAAGTGTAAGATCAATAATTTTATTATTAGGATTTATTACTTTTTCATTCAAAATAATAATAAACCAATCATCTTTAATTATAATATGTGCATTAATGGCAAAATTGGGGATTGAACTATTTCACATATAGTATGAGCTCCAAAAGTAATAGAAGGTGTTAGAAGATTCAATTGTCTTATTTTTTTTAACATGACAAACATTACCTGCATTAATATTCATAAGTTACATTATTATTAATTCTAACATTATTTTTCCTGAAATTGCATCTTTAATTGTTGGTTCTTTGGGGGGAATCAATCAAAGTTCAGTAATTTAATTTGGAAAGTAAATACTACCAAATAATTAACTTGGATTGAATTCATCCAATTTATGTATTATTACACTATGGATTATCGAAGAGTAAATTTTAATCTATAACAATTAAGCAAATATTCAAGTAGGCCTATATTTATCACTTAAGTTAAATTGTTCTTATACATTCACGAGGAAATCCTTACTATAAGTCTAGTAATTTGCTGTCATTGTTCGACTTTAGGTCAGGTTATACTTTGATAAAATGTACTGCCTTCCCATATTATCTGTCTTTATTGTTAGTAAAGAAAGGGTGCTCTGGATTGTGTAAGGGTTCTATTGAGAGTGGTCCGAAGTTCCACCCCTAAAACAGGTGTTGACCCTCTGTAATTGTTACCCTATATTTCATCACCCTTTATACATTCAAAGGTTCTTATTACTACCTACAATTTTAGTAAAATATTAATATACACTAAGAGAGAGGGAATGATTTCAAAATAAATTAAGTATTTATTCAAATTAAATACAAATACATTTCAGTCTTGAAATCAAAATTTCTAAAATTAGTTTAGATAGTATATTGTAGTAAGCTTTTTGTATTACCTCAGATCAGTTGTAATTTGTTTCATTAAACAAACTTAGATTACTTTTTCAAAAATAAAATACAAACTAAGACAAATAAGACTTTGTCAGTTTAAAGACTATATTTTATATCTTGTGGAGGACATAATCATTCCTCAATAAAACCACGGTTTATTTATTTAAATGAATTTTATAAACTTTTTTCAGTTGACAGGCATCTTATAAAGGGCCTGAATTAATTTAGCTTAGCTTAAACTATTGGTATGCAATAGTACTTAATCAAGGGTTGAAAAGCCAATACATTATACAATTCCTGAATAACAAAATCTAAATTGACCACCCAGCGTTTGGTATAGATAAAAAAGTAAAAATTTTAGTTTTGGTTAGACAATACGTCAGCGACTTATACTCAAGCTATATGAATCATTATATTATTTATAAAGATCTTTATCAACAGATGACCATTAATTCATTCTTTTTAAAATAATAATTAATGCGTTTTTATTGAAAAAGACATTTCACGTTTTTATTTTTACTAATACTAACATTTAAATAATAAAAAAGGAATTTGGAAATTTCAAAACATTAACTTAGCTGATTGTTTAAGCACAATGTTGTATAGTAATCAGCTGTTAATATAATTCTCTTAACCTACATGCAGGCTATTTTCTTTCAGTGCTGTTTTATTAACAACTGTTTTCTTAACGTGAAATAATTTGTATTTCTAAATTGTAGATTTGTGTTTTAAACCTTTATTACAACTCCTATGGTCCATGTTTATTTTCTACTTTTTATAGAACTAAACATCCTTCCATTAAAACAATTATAGATGTATACATTCCTAATAATATTTTATAAAAAGTTCGAAACATTTCTGGGATGAGAGGTGTCGCATATATGATTTTTTTTTTTTTAACTATCGAGAGAACGGATACTAGATATTGGAAATTCAGAAACAATTAAAAACTAATTGAGTAACTTAAGAAGAAAACAAACCGGAGTTAAGAGAAAGGACTTGCTGCTGATATTACATTTTTATTTCTAAATGAGAGTTTACGATGGGCAAAAATGTATGCCAAATAAGTTCGTTGAGCAACAATAGTTGTTTGCCGAATACATTTTGTAAATTTTTACGAAAAATGTGTTCAACGAAAATTTTAAAATTGTTTGCTAATTTCAAACCATGTTAAAGCTGAGAATTTCAATAGCTTACGAACTGTCGTGAAACCATATAAATGACAACTAGTTTTATTTGTATGCTTCACTAAACCAAAAACATCCCGTGAATTGGTACTGAAAACGATTTGAATAAAACCGTTCTCTCGTTGGTGGCAAGTACCATAACGAGAACGTCCTTACAGGAAAAAATTTCTTTTGAGTGGAATTTTTGAGGGAGAAGTGACAAAAGCCGTCATAATTTAAACTATTGATTTTGTGATTTTCGCTGATGGTTTTGAATTTTTGTGACTCTAAGATTTGCATCAGGAACTTATAAAAGAGTTTTTATGGGAAATTGAAGGGGACTTGTGATGATTGAATTTCTCTGCAGAAGAGAAATTTAAACGAGACTCCAGAGGAAAGTTAAACGGGGACAATTGATGTTTTGGACGATATATTGATATTTTGCATGGCTACTTCGCCCGTTGGACATTTCAGTGGAGATGTGAAAGAACGCTTCGCAGTAAAAGTTGTGGCGCTTTCTCCCGAAGAATTGATTCACAGGAGTGTCGCAGATGTTTAGACCAGACTAATTAAAGGTGGTTTTCGCCGCCATTTGCCATGTTTTGATGGTTGGACATATTCCCACGAAGCTATTTATTGAAAATAAGAGCCTACCTTCACTACAATCTGACAAAGTCAATTAATCGATTTCCTTTACAAATGGACATATTTGTCAATTTATATACTGGTGAAAATATATAATTTATTTTTCATTTAACGTTCCGCCTACTACTAACTATTATTGTCAAAAATCTATTTTTAATTTGGTGTGAGTTACAGTAGGATATAGGATATTGTTTAACGTTATGTCTTCAAGTGAAATACAAAATTGTTGTTATTAGTTCTTCAACTATTCGTTGGTTGTTTAAAAATCTTAAAATATTTAAAATCATCAAATCTCACAGAACGCCTACGTTCTGTTACGTTGAATACGTTTTCTTTAAAGACGCGAGAAAAGCCTGAAATGGCACAAGAGACTGGGTCGTTGGCATTGGTGGACTGTTGTGGGTGTTCTGAATTAAATTTCGCAAGTCGTGTCAAACAGTGGGAGGCCGAAACTGTCATTGTTCCGGCGGACAGGCTGTCTCTCTTTTATACTACAAAAGAAGGAAATCCTTGAATTTTGTAAAATATTCTTTTTTTTTCATAGTATATACAATTACGTGGCTACATAATTTATAGGCTGTACAATTTAAAAATAGTCTTCAATTGAGAAATTACTATGACCTGTCCAAAATTACTTCTAAAAATAATTTTAGAAATAACACTGCTTTAGATTTGGTTCCGTCATTCTGAGTAAAAGTGATTGGTCAGTTTCAGGATTTCTTTACAAATATGTTTGTACATATTAATAATTTTAACATTTTTCAGTCCTAAAATTCTTAGTTAAACTTGCGAAATAAACTATGAGCGAAATAACTACCGTCCTACACATGTAGATAAAGCAATTAAACTTAAGACAAATTTAGATTTTTCAACAATAATAATTCTAATAAACTACGATCATTTTTTTCATTTTTATATTCTGAGAAAGCAGCGTTTAAGCAGTCTGTATTATAACTATTCTACTAGCGTTACAAACATTTTGCTGTTACAAATACTTTTAGATTTTTGCGCGTATTATTATTATCAAATAATCTGTTTCGTAACTTAATAACCCACAAATGATCAAATTAACATAACAAAGGAACAATAAACTAACAAGCCCACAATAATTAAATGAAATCATTACAAACGCAGTTCAAGTGTTAGTAAGAAAGAAACAGTTCACCTTATGGTTTATGCCTGCCTGAAGGAACTTGGCGGAAGCAACCCATTACGAATACAATTATCAGTCAGCCATAACTAGAGATTTATCGACTATTACTGCCATCTTAACATTTTCATTCTTAGCCACGCTAGATCCAGCCTCAAGATACAGTAATTCACTTGAACCATAAAAATCGTCAACGATTGACACTTTCAGACACATGAAGTTTCTTGGTGAAATTGACGTCAAAGAAGATGAAGGTGGATTCGTATTGAACGTAACTGATGTTAGGTCAATCCCTTATTTTACCAAAATGTTTTACTCCAGTATTAGAGATGTTTAAAGTTAATTGTTTTAAAAATGTTTTGGCATTGATAAAATACTAAATAACACACCGATATTAAAACGGTAAATAAAAAAAAAAAATAAAAAACAAATGTTTAATAAAGAAAATTAGTTTTTTAATTTGTTTTTTTACAAAGGTCATGAAACTGTTTAGCTTGCGACATAAAGCAAGATTATGTATGCTTTTTTACAATTAACGTCTTTTGGTAGTATGTGTGTGCATTTATAGTCGCCTTATAAAAGTATTTGTTCGTTTAAGACCTCTTAGTAATACAATTGAATAGGAGAACTAGCTCGGTATGTTTCAGGTGTGATGTGTACAAATCAATACCACCAAACTTTATTTGGTTATTAAACCGTTGGTTCCAACGTTAGCAATAAGCTTGACATACGCGCTAATCCATTGTGTTACTGTATTTGATGGTATATATTTATACTGCATAGTTTCAATACATATAATGGAATTATCTTAGTTACAGTAGCATGTAAGTTTGTGTAAAAAACTGGTTGTGGTTTAACGTGTGGCATAAACGGACTTACTTATAGTTCTTCATAGAGCTTTATGTATTATTTTTATGTAGTTTATACAGTAGACTAGGTACTGATTATTTACAAACGAATAATTCGCCTTGTGGTTTATCCGAGTAATAGAGAGCAATACAAATTTAATACAATGCCACGATGCTACGAATACTTGATTCTGTAGTGCACAATTTATTGTTTTGTTTGTATCCATTTTCCCAGACCATTTTCATGAATTTTGATTTCATATTTGTTAGTATTTTTCAGTTATTTTCGTGTAGGATTTGTTATATGTACAATAAAGCTCTCCGTTTATTACACATGCCAATTTTTAATGCTTATACATAGTTACACATTTTAAGAAGTATCCCTGACGACTGTGCTACCCATCACTGCGGAAAATTGGAGGTATATTTACATAGTACATTTTAAACTTTTATTTACGTAGATAATACTGTGTGCGTCATCGTCAAAGTTCTTTACGTTGACCATAGAAGTAATTAAATCACCAGAAATCCTTTTAAATAACAAACATTGTTTCTGATTGAATCAAAGCAACAAGCTAATGCACAGAAGAAAAGTAGGGTTTCCCAAAGTATTTAAAATTATAAACAATGTGCATTACCGGTGTACATTTGGTAGAAGTTTAAAAGTTTATTTGTATAGTCAACAACACAACTAAACTAGCTGTACTGAAATAAACATCTTATCGTATACATTTCAGGGAAATTACAGATAAATTGTTACAATGTAAATGTTTTCTTGATCGTTTCAAGGTATCGTATTATGTATTCAGAGTTAAAATAAACTAACCATCGGTATTTACATTCCTACCACTTTGATTATATATGCATATTTATTGATTACATGTTAGCTACATTGTATCCTGAGGTTGAATAAAAGGTGCAAGACGCTTACTGCCTTTTGAATAACAAATCTGACATTTGAAATATAAATGCTAAATTTATTATTAATACACTTACAGCTTCTTCAAACATTGCTGAGAAAATATTTTATTTCACTGGCCGAAATATATATTTCAGTTCAAGATAATTAATGATGACGAAATTCGTATTGCTCACTATCTGTAGAGATTATATTGTTCTTACAGGATGTAGGTAGATCTACAAGTAGTTGTAAAAATACAATTACATAGGAATTAGTTCTAAATTAGGAAATTAAAAATAAAATAGGAGAGAGGTAAATCATAATATGTTAACATTATGTATGAATATTTTCTTATGTAACACAATTGTTTTTTTACATAAACCTTACATTCACATTGTATAATTAATGCGAAGATTACATTAAGATTATAAAGCAAAAGTATTGTTTTATCGGTACACAATCCCTAGTAAAATAATAGCAGTTCCTCAGTATAGGATTACTAGATTTCAAAAATTGTTACGCTTAAAAAGGGCTTCCGATTATATATTTTGTTTTATTTATTCAATTGTTTATTCAAAATCAATAACTATTCAAGAGTTATTGTACTTGTTGAATATAATTGAACTATTAAAGTAGCTATTCTTTTAAAATAACATATTACTATATTAACCACACAAAGAATCAGTTGTCAAAAATAAGCTACGATTAGAAAAAAAATCGCTATCAGCTCAGCCTTCCAGGTATATTTCGAAGTTCTCGCTTACCTCCTAAGTTCATGTAGGCTACGTATTAAACAACTTTATTCGCTGAGGTTTGCAGTTATAAAACCGAACGTTTCAGACAAAAGATGTTGATAAAATTTAGAAGCTTCGCGGAAAAGTTTAACGGGCCCAATATTGAGTCTAATAAGCAAGTGAAGATTTTTTGTTTTGAGGCTTCATTTTGGTCACCCTTCCATAAGGACTTATTATAAATTTTTGTTTAATTTAAAAGTAAAGCGTATTTACAAGATTTACAATAATACTGATCAGATTTGATATTGTGCACATTAAGGGAAGTTTTTGACCTCCAATCCCTATTTTACTAAACGTTTCTCTGAGAATGCAGTTTTTATTGTTTTTAAAAAGAATTACAGCAATTTAAAAATGGCAAAATATTGTGGAGTAACGGTTTTTGTTCTCGTCAAAATTTTGGTTACCCATTTCAGTAAGGGTTGAATATATACAAAAATGTTTAATATAACAAAACTTTTAAAAAATATTTGGAAGATTTACAATAAGTTTGAACGATTTGATACTATGCCTAGTAAGGGAGTTTGCATTTCCTTTACTTTTCCACCCCATTTAGCTAATGTTTGGTGTTATAAAAAAAAAAAAAAAAAAAAAAAAAAAAAAAAACATCCAACCAATGTTTAGTACTGCTCTTATATTAATACATTATAATAACTTTAAACACATGAAAATTTGATCATGTTAAGGGAGTTGTAGTGATTTTACAGTTAAACAAAACCTTACCCATTTCTACACCCTTGGTCTGATTTTTCTCACCAACTAACTCGACTGAGATTTCCCAACTATGTACTTCTATGTATCAGTCAGAGGTAATTAGTTTTAAATTATGGCAGTTAACGTGTCCATACAAATAAATATTTAACCTTTTGAACTTACTATATGGATTGGAGGCTAGAGAAAATGAAAAAAAAACTAGGAAGGAATTTCTCTGACTCATTACTTTTAGGTACTTACTTCGAACTCTTCCTAATACATCAGATTATATAATTCAACAAAAACGAACCAAACTGATATGACAGGCCAAAATCTATAATATTTTATCCATATGAAAACCGAATAGACATGTTAATCTTAGTAGCCGATTTCGGACTAATTTACTCACTCCGCAGAAAGCGCATTTATTTTGAACCGTGGGCGAAGTAAAACTTTCACTCAGTGGATTGGAAATCTCTACTTTTTACATTATCAAGTAAAGTTTTACTCCCGCTATTGCGTAATTAAAAACACCTGAGTCTGTGGAGTGAGCATTTTGTGAGCACTCATTAATTTAAATCAGACCTAACCTAACTTAACCGTTTTCGGGTGTGGTAAATACATTAAGTTAGTAAATATCCTCTCGATATGTAGTATGTCAGAGGCCATAGGAACTGCTAATTACCTAATAGTACGGACAGGATTATTGAAGGTACTGAAATGCACATCCAAAGCAAGAGATTAGCTTCAACAATTCAATACAAAATTTTAACCTAAATTGTACTTAAAGGTTAGAACTATGTTTAAAATTTAGCTCAAAACAAATTCTCTAAACCATCTCATGTTTCAATAATAATTGTTATTGTTTATGTAGTCTGCGAAAATTGACCAGTAATTAAAATCAGATGATTTGAAAATAAAATATTTATCCTACTCGTGTATAAACCATTGTGTGCCTTCTTAAAGGCTTGTATTATTAGCATTACTACAAGATCTGTATTTTTGTTTATTTTATTTATTTGAATTCATACATTTAATTTAGTTGAAATATTAACAGGCAGTCTAATAACATGCCAAGAAGTATGTAATTTAAAATGGTTTCCCCTTCAAGAAAATAATTGAAGAACACAAATCATAATATATTTTAAGTTCAGCACTGTTAAATAATAGACATTAATGACTTTTAAAAATTGCAAAAAATCTATTATCAGTATTTGTTGTTAAGTTTATAGAATAGACAGAAACAACCTGGACGTTAAACATCTTGGACGAAGAAACCGCCAGATATTAATCTTACAAGTGATGAATAGAACCTAATTAGTTTAACACTAAAATTAATGGTAAACGCTTCTTTCATAAAATACCTTCGCTAAAGGGAGGTCATCTCAATTGGGGTTAATGGATTCAACCTTTTAATTACAAATAAGAAAGGGCAATCTTTGTAATCCCCAACGTCGGACACTCCCTAGTTAAATTGGCGTCATAGAAACATGTATTCATTACGGAGAAGGACTTTGTAAAGCAATAACGGAATATTTATATATATAACCAGAGGCGATAAACAACTTTCAGCACCACTGCAGTTTCCTTCCACTAGTTGATTAGAAGTCTTAAATGTAGAAAATTTTACTTTAATATTGGAAACAAATAAAAGAAAATGTTTCTTCTTCGTATCTTTTTCAGAATAGTAGGAATTAAAAGGTAATATTAATTCAAATAATTTATAACGAACGTAAACTTTCGGATGATGTAAAACTATCTTTTAATTTTTATTTTAATAAACTTAGCTTTGAATTCTTTTGTTGGACAGTTTAAAATCACCGAAACAATAATAATCTATCTGAAAAAATGGAGGAAAGTATGTTTTTTTTGTTGATTATGTAACACTTTAATACAAATCAAAAGTCTTATATTATGTCGTTTGAGTCCTACTATTTGCAAAGGGATATTTTACCTAATACTATGTAAAAAACGCGGGGAAACAGCAATAGGAATAATTAAGAATTTTAAATTTGTGAATAAAAAAAGGAGAAGAAGAAACATTAAATAAAAAAGAGATCCTTTTAGTTTGTATTGTTGTAACAAAGAGAATAATTAATTAATTTGCTTGCTTATGTCGTACCACATTAAAGACAATGTAAGACATTTTAAGTAATAAGAAAAAAATGTTATGGTCAAAAAGAGCAGAAATCGTACATTTTCAAGGAAAATTACGTCGTCGAATTATTTGATTTAAACTTTATTACACTCACACAAATAAGATAATGTTAGAACGCTTGATAATCTTGCGTATTGCTTTGTAGTATGCGTGACGATTTTATCTGCTCCCGTACGAAGGAACTCATTGAATTTATAATTTGCCAAGTTAACGTACTGATTATCTGTAAGACAGCAAGTTTTGCGTCTGAAGGTTTGCAGGTGCTGGTTTGATATCAAAGTGGTCGCCCCGCTCGCAGAGCCGCTCACGCGGAACGGTACTTTGTTTTTGTCGCCTTGTTATGATTTATTCTAATTGGCTGATCAATAATTTGTCTGTCAGATTTAAAATTAACAGGAGTAGTTGTCGACTTTTCTCCAGAGGCGATTCCATTTGCCCGCCGCTTTATGTAATGAAAATTTGTGAAGACTTTAAAACGTTTCGCACGAATCGACTCGTACGATTTGAATTGTATTAAACATTAAATCGAATTTATATATTTGAAGCTTGTTAGGCTGTTATGCTTCGTCGTAGGAAGCGTGCTTGGCCATAACTATGGCAGTTAGTGTGTAAAGCACAATTTACATCTTGTATAGAAAAAGTAGTAAACTTCTGTGTTGAAGTCATTATTGCAAAAACAGTATTTATTGAAATAGTTGAAGGTGTTAGCTCGAAGAAAGTAATGTTTATTTATAGGCTCAAGGAACAAATTAATGACTTTGTGATTAAATAGTTTATGCATATTTTAATGTAGTACATTAGAATTATTGTATAATGTGTTAGTTTTTTTTTTAAACCAGACTAGTTTTCAAAAGTATTATAAATCTTATACTTATTATTTATCTAATACATTATTCCTTTACTTTTAATGTCAACGTTGAACTTGTATGTTAAGTGGAGTCAAATGAAATACATACTTAATTGAAAATACATATTTCACTGTCTTGTAAATAACAAACCGTATTTTATATAATGTTGTACAGTTTTGCTTCAGCAACAACAATCGGTATCAAGGATTTTTAAATTAAAATCTATTCATATTAAATCAATCCAAAGAAGTACTATTTGACGCAAAATAATATATGAATACATTGTAGCATTTTTAGTGCAAGGCTAGGCGCATATTGAGACGCATTTCACGCATGTGAGATGGCAAGACGCGATCGCGCCACACGCGTCTCGTTGGGGAACGTGTATTACAACGCAGTTGCTCTCCCAACATTTTATTTCTTAGAATGTTCAAAATGAATGATTCACGGATAATACAATGTTTATTAGATCTAAGGTCAGAATCTGATAATAGGCCTATAGCAGACACTGAGATTATAAAGATATTGGTAATTGAAAATTATAGCCTACTAATTATATGACAATACAAATCTATTTTCTCTAAAAATATTTATCCAATTTAGATGAAATTTGAAATATATTTAAACAAATATGTATAAATACAATATACAAAAATGATAGCTCTACTGTAATATTTAAAGAAATAGGTCAGCAACTTTACTAAGCATATCCTATAGAATGCGTATACAAAATTAGCCAATCTATCAACATATCCTCGGTAAAAATCTTATCAAAAGATATGATGGACTGCGCAAGTCCAGTAGAAAATATAAATATATAACTTAATTTACATAATAATTAATCAAGATAGGAAAAATAAATACCCCCCCCCCGCTTCCAAAAATTAAACAAATGGTTAGTGAGATACCAAAGTTTTTATTTAGGCGTACGATTGTAAGTTTAAGTTTGTGTTGCGCCTAGAAAATAGGCCTAGAATTATAAAGTTGATGGCCTATGTGCTTAAATATTGTCGTAGAGTTTTAATTTTTTATATTATATTTATATGTGTTATAAATTTCAGAGTTTTATGTGTTATAAACGAATCAGATGAATATTTTTATTAAAAAAAAAAACAGTTTTTAATAAAAACATATTCATTGATAATAATTATGCGTTCATATTAGCCTATTTAGTTAAATATTATCGTAGGTATAAATATATATTTATATTATATTTATAGATATATTGTTTATGTATATTTTTAATTTCATACAAATTGGATATTTATTTTTAGAGAAAATAGATTTTTATTCAAGACAAGTTCATCGTGACTGCTTATAGGCTAATACGCTAGACTTAACGAAATCGTGTGACGCGTGGCGCGAGAAACTGTGTCACTGCCACTGTGCCACGCGACTGTCGTGCCACGCAAGTGGCGCTGCGTAGCGTAGCGATGTCAATATGTATCGTGTATTCTTTTCTTTTACGAATGTTACAAAAAGTCGCGCTGTGCCACGTCGCGTGACACGCGTCAATCGCGTCTCAATGTGCGCCTTGCCTGATTGTAATATACATTCTCAAAAGAAAATGTATTTAAAGTTGACCGTTATTATTGTATTTTAGATAAAATACAGTTTGAGTAGTCTTGTTTTTTTTTTCTAGTAAATCATTGATAGGGATAACAACTATTGGTATAAACATATATATATATAAATTAATATTCTAGCTACTTTAAGTTACTCGTGTTTACAATCTGTTGAAATGAATGAAACAAAACTTCCTAGGACTAAACTTTTGTTATTAACTAGCTTACCAACTTATGTTAGTTTAGTTGGTAAAGTACTATTAGTTTTTAAGATACATAGAATTAGTCCTAGTTATTGTTTCATATATCACAGTATGTAAAAAAAAACATTAAAATTTATTTTATTATTAGCTTAATACAAAGTATTAATTATTGAACTTATTTAACATCGAGATTTAGTGAATTTTGGGTAGGCTATTTCAATTCAATCGGATAAAAGACTTTTATAGTTTACTATCAAAATACACAAAATTGCCAAATGTGTTCAAGATCAGCTGTTGTTAATATCTGTACCTGTGAACGAAATACAACAGAAAATTTGGTAATTTTTAATTTTCTTCCAACATTTTCTGAGAATGTTTTTAATTTTTGGCAAACCTAAAAAAACAACAACCCTCTAACATCACGAAAATAGCTAAATTACAGTTTCCTCTTTATGTATAAGCAAAGTCGGGGAGCATGGTTTTCAAAGTTGTTTACTATAAATCGTAAAACTCACGTTTTTGGTTAGATTAGTTAAAAGAGTAACTGTTCTTTAAATTTGTACATACTCTAAATACAACCGAATCTATTATCGATCATAGTCTCACCTGATTTATTTACACTCAAAGTCAAATAAAACTATCTCACATGAGAGGAAGATAAATATCCTTATATATAATTCTGTAAGCGAAATTTTAGATTCAAAATTCTGGGAATTTGGTAAATCGGAGGATAACGGGAGAGGTATCAAATTAAAGGTATCGATTCAAGGAACGAGGGAAAATATAAGTTTTTTCTAAAATTTAAAACTAAAGGGTTTTTGAGGTGCCCGAAAAACGAAAAATCCCCATAAGAAATACATGAGAATTTAAAAACGTCTGCTTTGTTTACATTAAAACATTTGGTATTAAATAAATAAATTAAAAACATAAAACAGCTGTTCTGCAGTTTACATTAAAACATATGGTATTAAATAAATAATATAACAGTTAATGTAAATTATATTTTTAAATAAAATCTGCTACTTATTAACCTATAAAAGATACACGTTGACACACACATAGAAGAGAAACCTTATAAATGTGATTTTTGGAAGGTTGTAAGGCTGTTCTATTAACTTTTCATACATTTATACTAACATTATAAAGAGGTAAAGTGTGTTTGTTTGTTTGTATGTAGGCGGTAATCTCTGGCACTACTGAACCGATTGAAAAAAATAGTTTTACTAATGAAAAACTACACTTTCCCTGACTAACATAGGCTATAATTCATTTCGATAAAAACCTTTTTTTATTTCAATGTTTGTAAATTTAGTCGGAAAATTTTTTTAGGTTAGGCCTAGAATGATAAACCAACACATGCATTTACATTTATTACCATAGCAATAAAATGAATAAAAGAACAGATAATATAGCTGTGTGTTACAATATTTCCATTAACAGCCGATTTCAAAATTTGAAGCAATTATTTTTGTATTTCTAGCTTTTAGGTTAGGGTTTTAAAGTGTAGACCTGAGCCTTGCTGGTTCTTTTAACCATTATTATAACTGCTATTATCAAATACAAGAAATAATTTGATTTAAACATTTATCATTATTTATCTTAGTTTTGAGGTTATTATTAATCGTAGAACTTTATTATAAATAAAACATAACATTTGTTTTTAGTAGGTTCCATTGGGGGTTGGCGTGCGGAGCACGCAGGTGTCTCCCCTAGTTATAGTTAAATAAAGTAAATCATTTTCCTCAAAGACTTGAAAGTTTTGAGCAGACATGCTTACAGAGTTAAAGATCTCGCATTAACACGTTTCTGCGCAGGCCATACAAGAAATAAAACTGAAACTAGGAATTTGAAACATTGTTCTTTTACCGACGACACAGCCAGTGTATTACATAGTAATGTTTATTTCTACAGATAAGAATATGTGGATCCGAGATTACTTTGTCCCTAAATGGGGTTTTATTGTAATTTAAAGTAATTCTTGGAAGTGTTTCATTCAAAGAGGACATCCGCCGAGCTCGGAGCTCAGTTTTTATATTAATTGTATCAAATTATCAGTGGATTCCTCTCCGAGCAAAGATTCCCTCACGCCAGACGTGCAATAAAGCATTGGCATCCAGCTGTCCACTGCGCATTGCACTTAGTTTAGTTAAACTGTCATGTAACATCTGCAACACTATAGTAAAGGATTTTGTCAAATTCTTCTCATTTACATATAACTGTTTGCTTGGAAACATTTAACTGATGTAATATTAAACTACTTTTATGTAAAAAAAAAGTACAATAACGATAAATCTTTGTAAATTTGGTACTATTAACTTCATAAGTTTTGTGTTATGCAATGTCATATTAGATGTAAAAACATTTTAATGATAAGAAGAAACAATAAATAAAGTGCGATTCCCTAGGTGATAGGCCTATCTATTAACTTATACAAATAACACGTAATTGTTAGCTATTACCAGTTACATAATCCAACCGTTATGGAATAATTATATAATGAAATATTTAAAAAAAAGTCGGAATAAGTATGTCTTGCAATAAAGAAAGTTGAAGAAATGGTGGATAGGCAATATTTTCCCACTTTATATGCTTTTCTGTTGTCACAACGAAAATCTCCAATGAAATTTTAAAAATTAAAACGGGCATGTTTATTAATAAAAAAGAGGAGAAGAGCGATGCATCGCAGCATGGGTTTTCTACCGTTTATCACAATGTTATAAATACCAACACTATATAAACTCAATATCAATTGCTTGAATAAATTGTATATTCGTGGTGAAACCAGAGAAAGGGTGCGATGACGTTAAAGCACTATATTGTCGTACACCACTTGAATTGAAAATATGTTTTCATCACGTTTCACAAAACTTTGGATCCGTAGTAGTTTCCTGTAAAGTTATTAAAATACCTCTACCACCACTTTTTCCCAAAAAAATTATCTGCGTTATTTTTTCAAATACAGGAGGAGAGTTGAGGCATAAACAAAGTTCCCTAACTTTCCACAAAAATTAGACTCCTTCATAGTTTTTTCTCTAACACCACTGTCATAAAAAATATATATCTGCGTTATTTTTGCAAATACAGGATGAGAGTTGGGGAGTAAACAAAATGTCCTAACTTTCCACAAATTTCTAATTCGTTGTAGTTTCCCTGTGAGTTATATGAGCATCTTTAACAGCAATGTTTTTTTTTCCTCAAAATTTAGCTGCAATGTAGACAGAGAAACGAATGATGTGTTAAGGTTTCTTTTTCCTAAAAAGTATTTACAAACCATGGGTGGTAATGGGTTGAGTTGTATAATTTGTTACACTGGGATTCGATAAAATCTTTATCGAAGAAAGAAGCAAACAGGTTGAACGTTACACAGAGAGCTATGAATGGGTCTGTCGTTGCGGGATAAAGTTAGAAATGCTGAAATAAGGAAAAAACATTTATAAAAATGGCCGTCCCAATGGCCAAAGGTCTTAAATGGAATTGGGCTGGAAATATAGCGGGGATGGATGACGGAAGGTGGACAAAAATATGTACCAACTGGCAACCACTGGGAAAGAGACACAGTGGTAATCAACCCTCGAGATGGCGGGACAGCTGGTGAGACAAGCAGAACCTCCACGTGGAAACTTGTGGGAGAAATTGCCTTTGCGCAGAAATGGCTTAGTTTCATAGTAGACATTGCATTGTATATTTGAACTGTTTGAATGTTTAGTACTCATCAATTGCAAAGTATTTGATTTTTTAATCTTTAAATTATCATGGTTTTAAGTTTGAATAAATATGTAGTTGTATAGAAATTTGTAAAATTAGGACACTAAATGAAGACATTATTACCTATTAAAACAATGAGATTGTTAATGGAATACGATTATTGATAGCCTGGAAAAGAATCTACAGTGAGTGACTAAGTATTATTTAAAAGACAAACACAATTTTTTGTAATTTCTACAAGTTTTTATTGAATCTTGCCGACCATGGTTTCGCCCGTGACGGCATTGACGAGGCAGTTTTACAGACTAAAGACAATTTATTTGCATATAAATTTTCGTAATTTGGATATTATTATAATCTCCACTAAAAAATGCGATTAAAATTTATTTTCTTTTATCAAAATAATAACTTAAAATTTCACAAAGGAGAAACACTATGCTATTAGTAAATTACTTTCAACTCACTTTTAGAATCGACGTTTTATAACGTGACACATGTTCACACGGTGCCTATTATTGGCCTTTAATGCCACTGCCAAGAATAAAACGAAGAAAAAGAAGGTGAAATGCTAATGAGGTCTATTCCTGTTGCAGATGCATTTAACTCCGCCCGGATTTGCGGAGATCTGCTCCATGTATGCAAATTCAATAATGGATTGCATCCAATTTTCTGATTGAACACGTAAAGCTACTCGGTCTAGTGATAACTCATTCCGGATGATTCTCTTCTCCGAGTCGAACATCTTAATCTCTTCTTTCTCAGGCTGACATTTTGCATGTGGAGTCCTCTGTACCATTTACTCGATAAATAATTGATCCGCCAAAGTGGCACAAGTTTTTGTTATTAAGTGAATAGTGTGGCTGGATTGAATAAAACAAGGTTAAACAATTATTGGAACTTAAGTCTGTTTTATTTAACTGAGGATGCAATGTGGTTGTTGTGTTTTTTATGCTAACATTGTCAGGACATAATTTAATTTAAAACTACCAATTCAAATGTCTGTCTTAAAAATTGTCATTTAAAATTGTGTTTTTTTTTGTTTTAAGCAGCTGAAATTCTTTTTGTGTGAATATTATTACAATTGATTTTAATATATTGAATTTAATATACGTAAACTAATTAAATTGCGAATGTAACTCAGTAGTACTTTACTTAACGGTCTAGATTTATAAATTGTGTAGTTTTGCATGAATGACTATATAATATATGCGGTTAGTAATATATCAATAACATATTGACTAATGAATGATCACAACCAGTAGGCGGTTAGTTCCATTAACAAATGTCAGTGAAAAGGGCTTTTAACATAAAGTTTATACCGTGGCAACTTCTGAATGTTTTTATGACAACATGTATTATATAATCATGATACAAATAAAAATGTAAGAAATCTTAGATATCAACTCCTATAAAAGCGGGTTGTACTTACTTGAGTAAAATATAATACAACAGATGATTTCACCCATCATCTGTAATACTACTAAAAAACTCAGCATAGATTATACTTTGGGGTTATGTTTACAACTTCAGTCATTATAATTTCTGGTGAAGTTGGTTTTTTTAAATATGAGTTATAGAACTAATGTATGCTATACATAATACGTTATAAATTTGCTTTGAGGTTATAAACTGTATATAATTACAACTTTTTATCATCAATATATTCATTTATACAAATTTAAAGAATATAACCTATTCGTTTAACTTCCTAAACATTCGTAAATTTTCTTATAACATATAAACATAATATGTTTATTGGAATACTATTCCATTATTAATTTCTTTACTTAATAATAACTTCCAAATCATTTAATCTATGAGTATGAAAAAATGCAATCAAAAATACATTTGTATCTTTCTTTAAATATAAACGTTTTTAACTTAATAACAATTTTTTAACAATTAATTTTATAATTTTTATAATTGTTCACATTTACCGAGTTAAAAATCCCCGTCAGTATAGGTTGGTAGTCCTGGATAAAGTCTATTGTTTTTAAATATATATACATTTTTAATGATGTATTTCTGATGCCTATCTAATTAATCTACCAGTGTTTATTCACGGGGTATTACTAATCTTAAGTAATAAAATAATTAAATGTAATTTATTTTTTTAATTATAATATAATTATTTTTACTTAAATTGCAGACTAGTTATTGTTTCTAAATGAATAAAGTTTGAAGTTTAATAGAAGTTTGGATGAAAGTGATCGGTTTTATAATTAGAGGGTACACATTATAGTTCCAAAGATTTCGTGATTAGTATTGTGTTTTGTATATTATATAGGCCAGATGTAAAAGTAATAATGTATAGATGTAAAAGTATGGTCTTTACCTTTTGGACACATCTAGTATTGCCTTAACTCCTTATCTTCTCGAAAAACATCTGAGAGGCATATATCTACCCAAATAGCGTGCATGGGTAAATAGCGTTTGGTAGAAATAATGTTTTATACTTTCCGTGTTTTTGCGGCTGGACATAGAACTAGCAATCATTCTTTTTTAGAAAACAGCTTATATATAAATCTACCAAATGTTAAGTTTGTGTGTATTGTGACTCCGAAGATTTCGTAAGCAGTGTTGTCTTATAAACATATGGAAGAAATATGACACTGCAAACTGTACTACAATTAAACCTTAATCAGTGTTCTTCAAATTACCGTCTACGTTTGAAGTTATTTCAAGGTTAGCAACATGAGTCTATATATAATTGAATGGAACATAGTTTGCCGAAAGTAATATAGAGTAGGTTATCAAGCGTTTTATTTACTTTTAAATTACCGGTACCTGTAATTACTAAACCTATACTCGAAAATCCCAATGTTTTCGGCAACCGTAGAATATCTTCTAATCTTAATCACAGAACCAAAATTTGTAACTATTCAAATTTAAAAGTTTAATTCGGATATTTTAAGGTTTATTTATTGTGGTGACATTTATGTTCTTATAACTTCTTACTATAAAAAGTGTTAAAGTCATATCTAAAATTATAATTTTATTTTTATTGGTGGTTGTATATTTTATAAGCGTGGCCGAGAGGCTAACGGCACGGTCCAGTCTGTTAAATTCGTAGCCTCAAACACGTGGTGTGACAATACGAGGTTGTAGCCTCCTATTGTGGAGGTTCAATGCTATTTACTTGCACTACACTGCTCCCCACGTTTCAAATAAAAAGCGTTAAAAGCAATTAGTAATTCTAATTATCTCTCTATATAAAATGCAATGTCCTGACTGACGATCAACGCAGAGCCGATTCTATTAAAGCTAGAGACTTGAAATTTGGAAGGTACATCCGTCCAATAACGTAGAGGCGCCCTAAGAAAGGATTTTGCACAATTTGGAATTTAAAAGGTACAAAATGCGAAAATTCGTCACTCCCATAAGCAGCCCTGTAACAGATGAAACAGCTGATTCGCATCGAGTGCTTCGTAACACAATAATTGTAGGTGTGGCCTGTTTATATTAAACAAAAATAACGTTTCTTAATACATTTACATTCACTACCATAGCAATCAAATTAGCACATTAGAATTAGTTAATTATTTTTCACGACCAACAACTTATTTAGGTTGGTTTAACAAAATAAAGATAAACACAAAGGAAAAATAAATGAACTGCAATATAATTCAACATAATTATTGTCAGACATTATTAATAACACAGCTGATTTGGGCCAAAGGTTTAACACAATTTTAGGTTAGGCCTATAAAATGAACACACGTTTCTTGAATTATTACTATAGCAAAGATAATAACACATTAATAATATTATTTATAACCTACCACTGTGCTGTTTACATTTTTATTGTTTACAATGTTGGTTTTCAGTTCACTTAGTATTTAATGTTTATGGTATATGTTATAGTTCTGTAAATTTAGTAAGACCATTAGTTAAAAAACAACATTTCACAAAGAAGAAGATGATACATGTATCATTGGTAGGAAATTCGAATCTTATAAACCACAGAAATTACTTGAGACGGGTTTCTAATTTGTGTTTCTAAAATCAAGCACTGGCGAAGTATTGACGAGAAAACTAGTATAAATATAATTATTTAACACTAGGGGAGACCCCTGCGTGCTCCGCACGCCAACCCCCAATGGAACCTTCTAAAAAATATGTTATGTTTTATTTATAATAAAGTGTATTTTTAATAATAACCTCAAAACTAAGATGGTAAATAATGTTAAATGTTCAAATTAAATTATTTCTTATATTTTATAACAGCAGTTATAATAATGGTTAAAAGAACCAGCAAGGCTCAGATCTACACTTTAAAACCCTAACCTAAAAGCTGGAAATACAAAAATAACTGCTTCAAATTTTGAAATCAGCTGTTAATGGAAATATTGGAGCTAACAGCTATATTATCTGTTCAATTGGTTGCTATGGTAATAAATGTAAATACATGTGTTGATTTATCATTCTGGGCCTAACCTAAGAATTTTTTCCGACTAAATTTACAAATATTGGAATAAAAAAAGGTTTTTATCAAAATGAATTGTAGCCTATGTTACTCAGGGATAGTGTAGCTTTTTATTAGTAAAACTGTTTTTTCAATCGGTTTAGTAGTGCCAGAGATTACCCCCTACATACAAACAAACAAACAAACACACAAACAAACAAACAAACTTTACCTCTTTATAATATGAGTATAGATTGAATAAATTTTGAAGAGAGGACTTTTCAAACGATCAGGATTTCATTTTGAGTATTTTTGGAATACAATTTTATTTTTATCTTATACGATGGTGTATAAACAGGGCCCCTACTACTCATCTGCGTATGTATCTGGTATTGACATTCGCTGAAGTTTTTCATTTAATGTTTGCGGAGCGCTTTAGATGTGGTTAACTATACGTTGAAATTAATATAGGGGCAATGAATGGAGGGAAATTGTTGTAATTACATTACTTTGATTAATATGATTTGGTTTAAAAATATTTTCAAAATTAAATAATTTTATTCTATGAATCGTGTTTCAATCACATTAAGGAAAACTAAAGAGGTATCAGCGTACAGGAATGAGATTCTGGAAGCCTATATTTGACTGGGAAACTAGATCAACCTGAACGCGTACTGAATGAGCATATTCTACAGTAGCTCTATCTAAAGTAATAAGATCACCGGCTTTCATGTGTTCAGATACACCTACTCTACAATACTGGTTAATAAACCAGTCTAACAGGAGTTAGTAGAGAAGGCAAAGAAATATCTTCTTTTGTGTAACAGGTGGATTCCTTCCTGCTCCATTCTTCGACATTCTGACCAACTGGTTTCCTGTGACGTTGGTACTGTTTACTTGTTTCTAACTTGAATTTTTGCCACAAGGTTAATCCTTTCCCCTTCATTTGGAATCCTATCCTGAGTTAGTCACCATCGACGTCTACTTAGAAGCGAATATCGTATTTCAAGTTAGACTGCGTGAAGCCTCGTCGGATAGCAACAGGATTACATAAGATTCACAGATTTTTCATTTACCCATGAAATTGGAATCATGTACATCAGAAAGCAAAATCGTAAAATATAAATCTGATACAAAAGTTTAACTGTAACTCATTACAACTTGAAATTAAACGGAATAAACATTACTATAATGTTTTAGTACTGCGACAGAAGATTTTAGTAATATTCACATTATTTTCTGGAATCTTCGATAGTTCTGTTTTACATTATGTCTTGTGTATTTTAAAGTGAAATTAGATGAAAATATTGCAGTTGATGGAACACAGTGGAAATAAAGTAAGGCATTAGTCTTCTTTGTGCATTAAAATATTCGTTGGGAACTGCTATGAAGTTAAAATTTAAAAGCTGTTATGAAATATAATAAACTGGTAAAATATACCTAACGGTTTTTAGACTAACGGAAATCTACTCATATGTCCAGGACACATAAAAGTACGTTAGCCATTATAAACTGCATTTAGTGTATGTCGCAAGTGTTTATAGGCCTAGTATATAATCGTAACGGATGTAACGGACTTTATATAGAATCTGAAGAAAATTCAATACATTTGACGTTATGGCTAAAAACGAGTTTAATAAGAAGGAAACTGTTTAAACTCGAATAGACGAAGAAGAGAAGGGCGGGGTTAATGTTTCTTTGGAAACAGCTTTGAAGAAAAAAATATTTTCAAAACTTGTTACCAAAGTATTGGGTAACGGTACGCAACGGAGATATGTTATCTAGGGTGGGGGTTGTTTGCGAAACCGAAATCGTTCTCACGTTCCAAGCGGACAGTCCAGTATTCAGCCCTTTTGTACCAGAATGCTAATGCGGATGGTCAGTCGAGGTCAATAGTTTGATTTCATTGTTGGTGGATGAAGATGGGTTAACCCTTTCAGTTACCCAATTCACTTTGGTATCGAGGGAAAGAACTTGTTTTCTTCCCGCGCGTTTAAGTCTAGCGGATTATAAACGTATACGGGTTTGCGAGGTTACGTGATCACGGTGGATAAAGCTAAGGCGGTGTGACACGTTGTTTATGCGCGGTTGCCTATTAGATCAATCATTTTACTACGAACCGACGGGATTTGTTTTAATTAAAACAAGTGTTTGCTGCTTAAAAATCCCAGCTCACCCACTGGGACGGACTGGACGCTCCAAGGCAATCTTCTTTCCTTCCAATTCTTACTCCATAATGACTTCCTTGTCCGTCGCCAACAGCCACTGTTTACAAAACACATAAACGTATTTTGATTAATTTAAAATTATTAATAATTGCTCCGTGTGCTGGATGTGGTTCTTACAAGTAAATCAACAAGTTAAAGTTCTTCTACTTTACTCCTTTACCCAAACATACAAAATGATTTATTTTTTGAAATTTAATTAATTAAAATTGTTTTACACGCAGCCAATAAATTATTTTGTATCAAATTAATATCAGGTAGTGTACCTATCTAATATTTTACAAAGTAGCCAAATATTAATTTTAACATCAATTGATGTTTGTAATGTACAGTATTTCTCCTATTCAAGAAAGAAAAGGAAATTGCGTTTCATAAAACAATTTAATCTTTTGATCTGTGTTCTATGTATCCAAGTAAAATATATGTAGCCTATATTTAAATATAATCGAATTCAAAATGAAATCAGTTTTTAATATTTTTTTAATTTCATCAAACATATATTTTTTGTTATGAATAAATTAGAATATATGCCATAACTGAAAGTTATTTATTTGATATGTGTAAATTAACGATGGAATGTTGTCTACCAAAATTTACAAATAATCGTTTCAATCATATCTTTAATAAAACAAATACTGTACTTTCACTGTAAGCTGTTTCAGTATCATTAAAATAGAGTGTTTGTTATAAAGAGAAATACAAAGTTATCTAACTGCCAATCTGTATAATAAAAATGAAATGTTGTTCGTTGGCGAGCGCATCACTTGAGAACCAATTTTGCTATTTTTTGTTTTAAAATGTTCGTAAATGTCCAAATTAGGTTGTTATGGAAAGAAAAGTTTTAAAAGTTTCCTGGAAACTGTTCAAATTCGGGAGAACTGAACATCATTTTTTCTATGAACTTAAGACCATAACTCACGAAAACGGCTGTTCTAATAAAATGCTTAGTAACACAGGTTTGTTTACATTCTTAGCAATTTTACTTAGCATTTATAATCAGTTTATTATTATTCAAAACCAACATATTTTTTAGGTTAGATTGACCACATTAAAGCAAACAAAAATAAAGTAAAAATACTATATTTTAATTCAATTCAAACATTGGTTGTTACATAATATAAATATAAAACAGCTGAGTTGGATCAAAAACTGAACATCATTTTAAGTTCGGCCTGCAATGAACCAAAACACGTTTATTTGCAACCAATTGGGCTAATTTAGAATCAGGTTTTTTACAGTTTTTCACAACTATCAGTTTTTTTAGATTAGGTAAAGGCAAACAAAAAGTTTACTGTATTATCTATAAAGGTTTACAAATTATAAATCTAAGTTTGTGTTGTATATTCTTAAGTGGCATACATTTTTTTTGCAATTCGATTAATTAAGTCAATGTAATGAAATGGAATAACTTTACTACCCTTTAAATTAAATCAAGCAATAGCGAAGCAATAAATTTTAGCCCTATTTTCTTTTAATACAATATAATAAAGGGAGGACAATGTTTTAATACTTTGTGTTGTGTTTATGGGTAAACAGTAATCCAACTATTTTTACAAATAATACCTTTGCGAAACTATTCAGTATTCCTTTTTAATTTCATATCCTACGTTTGAAGATGAATGGTATGAGTTGTAAACGTTTACAACTGGGTTTGTCTTTCTCCGTTCTATGACTGTGATAGTGTTTGAGCAAAGCTCTCCTGTAATCTTAATTTGTCTAGTTGAATCGATAAAGAGTTAATAGCTAAGTCATAGGAATATTAAAACAAAGAATATAACCGTACAGGAAACATAAAGAAAACCGACTGGTCTTTAACAAGCCCCGCTCCCGTTTCTAGCAGGCCTAACATAATTATAAAGCTAGTCTGGCGTATTATAAGTTTACTTTATGTTCACCACATAAATGTCGGAACTCAATTCTACACGCTTTCACCTGGCAATCGTAGCGAACGCGCTCGGACAATTTCACTTGAAAAACGCTTTCAATTAATGAACATTGACGGAATAAATTTACGTAAATGTTTTACATAAAAACAAGGAAATATGTAAATGTACTTATTCTTTGAAAATGTAATAGAAATAAATATGTAAAACTCAATATTAAATATGTTATTTTTTAGATAAAGAGGGGGCCTGAAAGTCACTTATACTAAATTGTCATGAGAATAAAAAGTGATACTAAATACATAACAATAATAAATTATCCATGTGATTAGTTTAGAAGCTGCTTTTTAGAAGAGCTTCTGATTACAGATATAATGAACTTACAAATCTTGTTTGGAACCGGAAGTTTGAATATTGAAATACTAGAGTATACAATCATCCATAGAAAATCACGATGATATTCAGAAACTTTAGGAACTTCATTGAATTTGTAAAAAAATAAAGACAATAGTCTATAAAGAGTTTAACAATAGCCTAGAGCTCCTGTCTCAGATGTATTGAGGGCAAAATAAATTTATTAAATAAATTTCAACCTCATTCATTTCCATATCAACTATCGAGCTACTATGATTTGTATGGTTAACTTGGTTAGTTTGCCAGCTTCAGAAAAAATAACGGGTATATTTTGTTTGTCACTAAAGGGCAAAAATAATTTACCTTTTTGTAAGTTTTTTAACGTTAACGGTTTTTGAGATATTTATAGTAAAACATTTTGGTCAGCTACTATTTTAGAAATAATAATCAATAAATTATTTGGTACAATTATAATACTTAGCTTATATGATAAGCTTCCCAGATATCTTTACTTGTTTCTATACTTTTTCAGAAAACAAAACTAACGGGCGGATAGAAACTAAATATTTTCGGAAATAAATTATTATGATTTTGTCTTTATGTTTATATGTAGACTAGCTGACCCGTATGGCGTTGCCCGTGTTGGCTGGTATTTTCAGTCTTTTTAACGTAATTGTATTCTTTTTAAGTGTTCAGTCAGTGAGTGGTATTTGGCTTTTATATAATATATAAATCTTAAATAATAAAAGCACTATTGTCATAATAATAAAAGATCTGAAATTATGATTTTAATAACTTTGATCCCCCAAACACCTCCTAAAATATCGAAAATTTTCATACCTTTTCTTAGTGAGCACCTATGGCCCTAGAGGAAGGTAAATACCAAATTTCATTCCAATCCGTTCTGTAATTTTGAAGAAATCATGATTTAATAACTTTGATCCCCCCAAGCCCCCCTAAAATTTCGAATTTTTTCAAACCCTTTCTTAGTGAGCACCTATGGCCCTAGAGGAAGCTACATACCAAATTTCATTTCAATCCGTTCTGTAGTTTTTGAGAAATCGTAATGAGTGAGTCAGTGAGTGAGTGAATGATTGAGTGGTATTTCGCTTTTATATATATAGATTAAGCCCTCAAAGTGTTTACATAACTTGTAAATAACCCTGTACATATTGTATATATAATCAGCAAATGTTTAAATTTAAGACTCTACTGTAGTTACAATGTTAGAAAATAATCTGGCAGTGTCTACTACCATTGACTAAATAAGTACATAGTCAATGCTACTACCAAACAAGGAAAACATAATGTATTTAACATTTCTCGCTAAATCAATATGAAATGTTATACTAAGAATACACCCAAGATATTTTAACTTAGTTTATATTGTGTTATATTTTTTAATTGTTTTTCAATACAAAGGGGCTGAGAAATAATAGTATGACAAGAAGAAGAGAAGGGCAGATGTATTTAAAACGTGAATTAGAGCTTATTTCGGTCCTAGCCCTACAGTACTTTTGAAATCGATATAGTGAAACTAAAGCAAAGGTGATTCTTAACCTTGATGATATTTGAACCTTCTCCTTCGGTGGTCTCTAATCGTTCCTAACGGAGCTGTGCTTTTAATGTAGCTTAAATCATTCATGACAAGTATGGATGGTAAATTTGGCAACGTCCAATCTTCAGTGAGCTAGGTTGTTACCAGAGCCGAACAAAATACTACCATATTTCTAACGTAATGACTAGCTGTCTTATATTTTGACAGCTTCTTCAGCGGGAACACTAGATTCTGATTTTAGTATGCAAGTTGTAATTACATCGCCGGCATCTGTTGGAAACTTAACACGATCAACTTCTCTGATTTATTCAAATTGAAGGTTTCAACTCAACCATTACCTTAAGAAAATCATGATTTTTAATTTAAATTTTTTAAACCATCTCCAGTGTATATTGAACGAGCTTATAAGGAATATATTAAACTAACTGTTCGTTCTATCACAGGATTTAAAAACTTGCATGCGAACAGTGAGTATCAAAATCAATTATTGTTATAATCGGTTGCTAATTGCGTAACAATAAAACAAAGTAATCACTTTAACATTTCTATAATCAATCATTTTACAACTCATTTATATCCAAATAAATGTGTGGTTTAATTACCATTACGTTACCTATATTTTAATTTAAATATAGGGTATGGCTTGGTAATATACTTAAGCTTAGCCTGTACTTATTTCCGTTACGGTAGATAACAAATTACCAAGAAAAATGCGAGTGTACAAATGTTATAACGCATACCTACATTTCAAAAACCAAGTAGTCATCATCATTGACACTTCAAATAAAACTTACAAATTGGTGACACCATAATGCTGACTTTCCGGAAAATATTTTTTATAAAATAATTTTGTTCCTTTCATTATGGTCGGACAAATTTTTTTCCTACAATTTTACCACACAACCCACTTAAATGCGTTGGATGGTAAGTCAAATTGTATGATACATTTACTGCTTATTATGTTTTACACATCGATCGAAAGAGTGTGGCTCAACATTTTTGGGGAAAATACTGAAATTATAGATTTATTGGTAAATTGTAAAAAATACATTTTTGTTAAATTTAAATGCATAGCTCAGCTAAGTGAAGATTTTCAGAGTTGGTACAATAATCAGCTGTTTACAATAACACCTCTTAGTTGGCACGTAATGTAGTTTTCAGAAGCATTTCCATTAACAGATGATTAGGCTACATATTTTGAAGTAATTTATACTTCTAATTTTTAGGTTAAGTTTTTGTTTATGATTGAGTTGGCTACTGACAAGTTTTCATACTGATTCTTTTTAACTTGTACTGTATTTCTGTAGTTCAATGAAAACATAATAATTTAATTTAGATGTTTGTCATACTACGTAGGGCCTATTTACCATTACCATCTCAGCTTTGATACTCGTACAATTGTTTAGTGAATGGAGCCTCTGGAGGAGGGTGACCACAAGTTCAATTTTATCTTTTATCATATTGATACATAACACATTAGTTTATTTTGTTAATGTTTTATAGTTGGCGAATAAGTTGCCAAGTATATATGGAGAAAGTACACCATGGTAAGTATGGTGGTGGTTGGCATGCATAACCATAAAACATCTCGAATATTAAAAGTAAGGTAAAAACTAATTGTTTAGTGATGCTGGAGCTGATATTGAATAACTGTAAGAAAAAGAGCAAATAGCGAATGATTTAATTGGTGGATCGTGTACAATTATAAATTACAATTTAAATTTTACAAGTTGATTTACACATGGGTTAAATTTATCAATTAACAATTATAAACATCAATAATTAATTTTTTTAAATTAACTTTTAATTTAGTAATAAATATACACATAATATCAAATTTTATGTATTTTGCATCAAGTAACCTACAGTTTTAGTTTAAAAAGTGTAAATTATGAATGACAATGTTAGGCTAAGTGTTATTCTTACCGTGCTTTGTTTTTACAAAGTTTTTAATTAATAATGCATTTAAAATACTAAAGAAAATTAATAGTATCCTTATATATAATACGTGAAGCAGTTTTTAGTAAACACAACTCCTCCCTTATTTCTGGACCAAATTTAATGTTTGAGTTGTCAAAAAATTATTCTCATTTCTAAGTTTTGCAATAAGGTTTTAGATGTCAAAAATTCTTATCCTTAATGGCGTGAGCTAATCTCAAAGGTCAGGTTTTCCCCATAAGATTAACATGGGACGAATTTAAAAACCATTTCTATACAAAACAGATGTTTATAATAAGACACAAACTAATCCAGCTGCTTTTGTACAAGTAAATAATGATTTTTAACCAACAGATATTACAGTTGATTCGGATGTCCAGCTTTTAGTACATACAAAATAATATTTTAAGTTAGGCCTATTTTGAACCAACACATGTTTCAACACACACAAACCAATAAAAACTTGGGTAAAGGAATTTAAAAATAAGAAAACACTAGCCTATGTTACATCCTAATTAAAAATAAATAAGACATATAGTAGACCTATTTGATGATAATATACGGTAATTGATAGTGAGTAACTTTTTGGTTAGGTTTTTTATTAAGTGTAGGCTTACAACTGAGCTTTACTGGGTTCTTTTAACCTTTATTATAATTGTTGTTATAAAATATAGAAAATAATTTGATTTGAACCAACATGATTTACCATCGTAGTTTTGAGGTTATTGTTAATCCTATCCCCTTTATTATAAATAAAACATGACGTATGTTTTTAGAAGGTTCCATCGGGGGTTGGCGTGCGGAGCACGCAGGGGTCTCCCCTAGTTATAGTGAATAAAATATGTTACTCTATACATTTCTAAGAACAGGGTAAGCGTGGATCTTATTTCCAACACTTTAAAGTACCGCTGACCGCAGACTGCTACCTAAGTGAGCTGTTATGACAAATGAAATATTGGTGCAGTAAATTCATCTCGTCCGGTTTATTATTTGCGGCTTGTAATAACCAAGTGTGAAGTAAATTTGTTTTAATTAATATAATACGAGGCAGTAAACCTGTCAAGGTGATTTGAATGATGGGTTTGCACGTAGTCCCTCTTCGAAATATGTATTTTATTAATGAGCAAATTTCGTCCAAGTTACCTTAAAATATTTTACCAGTACAATTTATAACTTTTATAAATATTGGATTAAATAACATGTACAATTATACACTCTAAAATTATATGTCATATAATGGTAAACGGTTTTATGAATTTGGTGTTTTTCAATTATTGTGGTTGTATATTTTGTTAGTTCTGTATTAGTTCTTAAATCTACCTCAGTGCCTCCAGAATATATTATAAGTTCTATGTGAACTTTTATGTAATTCGGAGAGAAAAGGAAGAAGACAAACATCTGGTTCTATAATTTGTTGTTTCTAGTTTTACAGTAAGAAGTTTTGTCAGAAACTAAATAAACATACTTCAGTGGCTTATACTTTTACAGCATTTTGCTCTACTTCAATCTTTCGTTTTGTTACCTTTCCAATTAATGCCACTGGTTTTATCTCTCTCTGATCTATTTTTTATTGACTTCGTATTTACGTGCCTGGTCCCATTTACGGAGGTCATTAAACAAAGTTGCAGAATTACCTTGAAGTTGTTTGTTTTATGACATTTCTCGTTTTAAATCATGTGCCGATAGTCGCTAAGTAGTCGTCTCCTAAAGGCGAGTTACCTGATTGGTTACCGGGATGCTTTTATTCTCTAGTAGAGGTATAATTGGAACTTTTCGGCTTACGTAATGATAGGCTTTAAATGTAAAAGGGTTTATGTATCTAAACAATTTGTTACTTTTAGAACGTGGAAAATCCGGTGTACTTATAATCTTGTGTAATGGAGTTGTATTAAGTTTGTAGAGTTATATTAAGGTATTCAGAGTCAATAAGATAAGGTGCACTTATAATGTCATAATTTATAATCCTGTACGTAATTAATTATTTGATTGATTAAATATTTTCGGTTTCTTGTAATCGGTATTCCTTTGCGGCTATTTAACTTTTACAGTATTTATTATTTTACTAGTAAGCCCCCGTAAAAAAATCACAGGCTGATTAATTAGATACACATTAGAAATACGTAATTTAAAAAACAAACTATTTAAAAACAACATTAAGGCCTACTTATCTAGGCCTACCTAACTATGCCGACGGGGATTTTTATCCCGGTAAATGTTAACAATATTAAGGATTATAAAACTGTAGGCCTATTTATTAAAATGTTGCATTATATACGTTATTATATATTTAAAGAAAGATAAAATACTCTCTTTTAATTGCTTTTTATTTACTATTGATAGATCAATCGATTTAGAAGTTATTAATATTATAGTGAAGAAATTAATAATTGAATATGTTTATATGTTATACGATGATGTACGAATGTTTCCGAAGCTAAACGAATAGGTATCTCTTCTTTAAATTTATATAAACAAATATATTGATGATGAAAGGTTGTATTTATGTCAGTTTACAGCCTAAAAGTAAATATTATATCGTATATTATAGCATACATTAGTTCCATAACTCATATTTAAAAAAAATCAACTTCACAAGAAATTATAATGATTGAAATCGTAAACATAACCCCAAACTATAATCTACACTGGATTTGTTTAAGTATTACAGATGGTGGGTGAAATCAGCTATTATATTATTAAATAACAATAATAAAATAAATTTTGTGTATCTCCGTATTATATGTGTACGGACGTACACTAGCTTTTATAGGAGTTGATTTTTATGAAGTTGTGTGTATGTTAATACAAAATGAGGTCAAACAATAGGCATTTTAACTCAGTTTGTTTGTAGTAGACCTACTCTTAAAATGTTAATTTTAAAATAATTTTGAGTCTGTTAAAACTTTGAGCCAAGAGACAGAAAAGGAAATGATCATGTTGATAGATGGGGGGGGGGGGGGTAGAGAGAGAGCGAAAGGACAGGTAGCAATTGTCACAGACACTTACAATAAGGGTAGGTCATATCCCAAAACCCGAATGATTTTTCCACTGCCTTCTATGAACAAGGGACACTACCACAAAGTAAGGGGACGAAAGTAGCGATTAGGAGTTCATTGTTAAGTAAAAATATGATGAGTCAAAGGGTGTAGTCATGCGACCCTTCTTCTGGGAACTAGAACCTGTTTAAATGCGCATCCAAAATGTAATCCCAGTTCTTAAACGAAATAAAATAAAATACTGTTTAAAACGCATAGCTATAACATCCTAAATAAAAGATACTGTAAAAATTCAAATCATATGTTGCTAAATATTATGATAAATTGTTAGCACTAGGAATATTACGTAAAAACAAAAAGTAGGAGAAATAAAGTGTTATAAAGTAAAGTTACTATACACTATATTATACTCTATTTATACACTATTTTACTGTAAACCATTCCTGAAAATAGTCTGTAACTCTTGAAAAACCAATAGTAATCATTATTTAATCATTGTCACTTGTTTATTTTAGCAGGCGATGACAACCACAAAAGTTTTGTTCTTATAAAGAAATCATTATGCATATTTAAATTGTGTTTGTAGATTTCAAATTGTTACCTGAACTGACTAAAATATCGATTTCTATGTATCAATCGAGTAATTTAGGTTATCTAAGTTTTGTTTACATTGTGTAAACAATATTGCCCATTAATTATTTATTTAACTGCGAGAAATTCAGAAATGTAAATAGAGAATTAGAAAATGTATAATTTTGAATTAAAACTAACAGAACCTTCTGTTAACTGATAGACGTTTTATATTAATTGAGATATTGACAATCGATTCTCAAATACAGCAACACTTTATATTTAAGTAATAAATAAAATACGTAATAGAAATACAAAAAAGAAAACCAGTTGTGGCAGATATCGGAGTATGTGCTAATTAAACCCTTAATAACTGTCCTCATCAAGGGTCACTTGAGGCACGCTTGTATTTGGTAATACTTACTTGTTAGTCGCACGTGTTGTAAACACAACCCTTCTAATTAATATGGAGGTCATTAAGTCGCGTGGCTAGGGGATGAGGTCAAAAGTCGTATCCAAGACAATACAAATAGAAGGGTGTTAAGACGTACGGACTATAATAAGGGAAGTTATCGAAACAATTAAAATTTACTATTTTCGTTTTAACACCTGTTTTTTCTGTTATTTTATTCAATTGGTTGCTATGGTAATAAATGTAAATACATGTGTTGGTTCAAAAGTCTAGGAATAATAGAAGATTTTTTCCGACTAAAATTACAAATATTGAAATAAAAATGTTTTTATCAAAATGAATTATAGACTATGTTATTCAGGGATAGTGTAGCTTTTTATTAGAAAAACTATTTTTTCAATCGGTTCAGTAGTTCCAAAGACTACATTCAAACAAACAAGCATATTTTACCTCTTTATAATATTAGTATAGGCTAATAGTTTGTTACCTTATACGTGAAAAATGTATGGTATAAAAGATCGTGCAATTGTGTAAAATATTACCATTACATGGTATTTGCTACTTTCTAAAATTTTAAACGTAGTTTAAAATATTTTACATTTTTATGAAAACATTTGAATATTTAATTTAACATCAATTTATATTTTGTTCAGATACGCAAGTTTCAATACCTGATTTATACAATGTATTTTTACCGTTTTTATTACTGTACTTAGGTAATACATTACAATATTTTATTTGACCTAATATAACTTTTATTTGAAATTTTCGAATTGAACACTAATTTATAATTTTGTTTGTTAACTAGTTAGGTGGGTTTCGAAATGTACAACATCTAAAGGTCAGTATTTTCAATCGTGTTATTAATGTAATTTTCTTATGGAATATTTATATGAATTATTATAATTTGTTTTATAAATGCGCGATAATAATTACTGAAATTATCTAATATATCCAACACCTATGGAGTACAAAACATAATTCAGTGTTTATATTCAATAAAGTTTATTTTTACGCAGTACTTATAACATCCACACTACCTACACGCATTAATCTATGATCAATTAATGTTCAAACAACTACAATAAATTTGATAGAAGTACACAAATATTGTTACTGAGCATTATTTTGTAGTAACTGTTGTGGAGTTTCAGCTCTAACAATTCGTATTTATTATTTATTTTAGCCAAATATAAATTTAATGAAAAATTGTAAAATTAAAAGCGATCAATAAAATAAAAACAACATTTTCTGTTTTCCTTTAATGTTCTGAGAGGAATATATCGACCACCAAGGAATATATCGATACTTAAACTTAAAATAAATGTTTTACAAATGGTCATAAATATTTTACTAGTTAAGCCTTTTTATTTTATTGCTAAATATTTCAAATTGATAATGTATGCAAAAAATGCATTACTTGGTAATTGTTGACAGTTGCATCCATTCCACATACAAGAAGACACTTTAGGTTTGGTCTGATAACGATCCTTCGAACCTACTATTAAATGTAGTTTTAGTGGTCGTAACGAGAAACTTTGTGGCTACGAATTACTTTCCGAACCTATAAACGATATCTAGTTATTAGTCTTTTAAGTGTCTGTAATGCAGTTTTGTAATAAAACAGTTTAATTGTAGAAAAGAGTCTCTGGTGTAAATATATTCATGATTTAATAGATTATTTTGAAGAATTCAATGCGGCACGTAACTCCTTTAAAGATTATTAATAAACCTGGAAGGTATTTTATTGAGAAAATGAGTGGATTTTTAATACCTGCAGTCATTTAAGTTATTACTACGTCTATAAAACTTTCAACTTTATTGTAACCACTAATAGGTATTTGCAACTAACATTGATTAAACACTCGGATCCAGTTTTATTATGCATTTGAAACTTCCAAACACAGACGAAGAGGATGGAGTTCGGGTTATTTTTCCTATTCCACCGAATTCATTTATCGAAATAAAATAAAGCTAATACGTAAGAAAGAAAGAAAATTTAAAAAAATCATGCAAAATAAGACGGTTATTAATCCAACTTGTAGCCTTCGGTTACGTATTCACCAAAAACAGAAAATATGGAAAATAATTGAGTATCATAAAAAGTGTACGTTTGCAACAAAAGAGTATTTTTCAATAAAGCGAACAAATTCGAATTTGGTTATTTTTTCCTGGCAACAGAGTCGTCTTATCCAAGGTTTCACTGCATTTTTATTCTGAACTCAATAAATAAATACAATTTCAAAATATTGATTTTACGATAATCTCAAAAAAAGCAAATATCAAACAAAATAAACAAATTTACATTATCTTACAGTATATTTAAGGGGGATGCGGAATACTACCCCCAGGAAAACTACAACCCCAGGTGAAACGTGACGTCACGAAATCTGCCAACTAACCAATATGGGAGCCGTGTCCGCGACTGGAATACTACCCCCCTAGCAAAAGCGGGTCGCCGGAATACTACCCCCCGGAAAACTACCCCCCAATCAGGTTCCTACAAATATACTGTTATCGGAAACATACTGTGACTAAACAGTTTAGGTTAGTCCTCTAGTTTTTTTTTTATTCTAATTATATAAAGTGATAATACAAACGCATCGAAACATGAGTGTGCGTGACTGGAAAACTGCCCCCCCCGATCTCTGACGTCAAAATGACGTAGGAACCTGCTTGGGGGGGGGTAGTTTTCCGGGGAATAGTATTCCGGTGACCCCATTTAAGTTCTGTACAGCGTGTCCCACGAAGAGGTTGCTATTTTTTAATTAATATATAGGCCAGTCGGTAAAGGTCAATTTTGACCAAAAGTACCAGTAATTTGCAATACGGCTGAATTTTTTTTTATAAGTACATTAAAGTATGTAGATTAACATAAAAAAAAGTTTACCAGTCTATCGATTTCCCAAAGTCGAAAAAAAAATCGATTATCATTTTTTTTCGATTATCCTTAATATTTCGAGCTTAGATGAAGATAGAGGAAAATAAAAAATACCACCGTGTAGGGGAGGTAATTTTCAACAAAAAAGGGCTTATGTATTTATTTCGTCCGAGCAATGGTTTGACTGGAAAAAATTCGATAATGAAGGTATGTATTTTGCAGCAGGGGAAATCACTAAAAGGGGACATCTTATTCATATATGAAGCGTTGGCTCATTCTAAATTGGCCGAATTTTAATATATCGAATTGAAACTTGACATAGGAGTTAAAATATATATTTTAAACAATTATGCTGAGTCTCAGCTTGTTATCTTGAAAATTACCCGATCTAGAGCCACTTGACTTATTAATGGGTTTCTCGATTTTAGGAGTACCGGACCCACCAATTCATTTTAAACAGCTCCAGTTTAGAAAATTTTCAAAATATCAACCTGAAAGTTTTTTTACAAGTTAAATATATATATTCAAACAAGTTCAAGGAGTATAAACCTTTTTCATGATTTACTTTTAAAAGCAAAAGTAAATTAAAAAAGTATAATTTTAGACCTTTTTAGATTTTTCATCAAAAAGCTTGAGTTGATCAGCTGCAGATTAGTCATTTTTTTAAATATAGTTTTTAAAATAAGTATAGCAAAAAACAATTGTATTTTTAACTTCTGTGCCAATTTTTAAATCGATATGTTCAAAAATGTAGAAAAAAAAGTCGTTGAATCCAAAAATGTTATAGTTAAAACGAGATAGGTAAAACAGAAGACTATTTTCAAGCGCCTCGTTTTTAAAAATAACAAATAACAAGAAAAAAATCGTTCATACTTACTAAGAATATTTATACTGGTGTACTCAACTTGTAAAACAAATTTGATGTTGATATTCCAAAAAGTTTCTAAACTGGAGCTGTTTAAAATGAATTGGTGGATCCGGTACTCCTAAAATTGATAATCGAAATCGACTCCTAGATCGCGTCATTTTCAAGATAACAAGCTGAGACTCAGCATAAATGTTTAAAATTTATATTTTAACTCCTATGTCAAGTTTTAATTCGATATATTAAAATTTGGCGAATTTAGAATGAGCTAACGCTTCATATATGAATAAGATGTCCCCTTTTAGTGATTTCCCCTGCTGTAAAATACATACCTGCATTATCGAATTTTTTCCAGACAAACCATTGCTCGGACGAAATAAATACATATGACCTTTTTTGTTGAAAAATACCTCCCCTACACGGTGGTATTTTTTATTTTCCTCTATCTTTATCCCAGCTCGAAATATTAAGGATAATCGAAAAAAAATGATAATCGATTTTTTTTTCGACTTTGGGAAATCGATAGACTGGTAAACTTTTTTTTATGTTAATCTACATACTTTAATGTACTTATAAAAAAAATTCAGCCGTATTGCAAATTACTGGTAGTTGTAACCTATACCGACTGGGCTAATACCGGACATATCGAACACTCTACAAACTGGAAACTCTACAGTTATATTACAGAGATATGTAAAATAGTTACCCTAGAGTTTCATTTGCTTATGATCAATCAAATAAAAATGGAAGAATAAAAAAATTATAAAAAAATAACTATAATCTTCTGGATAAAACCACTTATATTATACAAGAAGATTCAGATGAAAAAAAACCAGATGTTTTTGCCATTCAAAATTTATCAGCTGTTTTTGTGAACACACAACAATGAAACAACTGATTAATGGAACTATTTTATACCTAGTTGTGTTGTGTTGTGTCATATCTAAAAACGAATTTTTTAACTGAACAAAAAGTGAAATGTTGTTCTTCGGCTACTGCTTTTGAAAATGAATATGAAGCTATAAGACGTTTTCAACAAACCTATCCAAATGTAGTTCCTCCATCAAGGGCATCGATTCATAAATGGAAGACTATCCTACTAGAAACTAGATCAATTAGAAATAGTTACCATAGATCTTCTAACATAGAACGTGAAGAGGTTGCATATTATTAAAATCTCCAAGAAAAGTCAATTTCAATCAGAAAAGTTGCATCTGCTACTGGGATACCAAAGTCATCGGTTCAAAGGTATACCAAGAGAAACAAAATAAATAATTATAAAACACATTTAGTTCACGGACTGTTTGAAGATGACCCTGACAGACGAGTGGAATTTTGTTCGAAGATAATTGAAAAGACTGACGAAAATGCCAAGTGGTATGAAGGAATCCTATTTTCTGATGAAGCTACGTTTTACCGAACAGGTACTGTAAACAGACATAATTGTAATTATTATAACACATAAAATCCACATATATTTCACGAAGAAAACTTGAAATCAAAGGGTATAACAGTTTGGGTTGACGTCACCAAGGATGGTATTTTATCGTTGGCATATCCCATAAAAAAAAGGCTGGAGACAGTTACTCATCAATATTAACTAATCACATAGTTCCTCATCTTTCTCAGCCGGAGATGAGGGATGTTTTCTTCCGGCAGGATGGAGTTTCTCCACATTATGACAATGTGACCAAAGCAGTTTTAGATCATCATCTTCATAACCGTTGGATAGGTCGCGGCAGCAACTTCATGGACTGGAATCCAAGATCGCCAGACTTGTCTGTTTGCAATTTTTTCCTATGGGGATTTTTGAAAGACAATGTTTATTCTCACACTATAACAACAGACGATGAATGAATGAGGCTGATTGAAGAGGAACTGCTGTTGAAATCTCGACAATGTTTCAAAAACTCTTATGACTCATTTTTGTTTCGTTGCTATCAGTGTATAGCTATTGATGGACGTCAGTTCGAATAAAGGTTAATAAAACAAATTGTGTTCTTTAATTTTAACTTTCTTTAATTTCAAATCACCAATTTGTAATGGTTATGCAAATAAAATTAATTTGACGAAAACGAAAAATTATTTTGTAAATATAAGTGGTTGTATCCACAAGATTATTGTTCACTTTTGTTATTGTTTTTTTTATTCCACCATTTTGATTTGATTGATCATAAGCAAATGAAACTCGAGGGTAACTATTTTACATACCTATGTAATATAACTGTAGATTTTCCAGTTTGTAGAGTGTTCGATATGTCCGGCGTATTAATTCAAAGATAGCAACCTCTTCGTGGGACAAGCTGTTTATAACCAATAAATTTATTCAGAAATGTGCATTTATTCCGAAGATTTTATAATGTTACATTTTGTATACTAGACTATAATGTATTATTTAATGAAGAAAGAATAGATCTTAACTTATTACTTATTTATTTAAAATTACTACATGTCGTGTTAATAATGTTAACAGGTTGGTATTGTAATTAATTATCACTCTTGCCAGAAAATATTTCAGATAGTGTAAATGAAATGTATAGTCCTAATCATAAGTAAAACCTATATGCAATGTCCAATATGAATATTAATAGTTATATTTTATTTTTCAATGTTTTTATTTTTCATATTTTATGTTGTAGCCTTATCAAAGGCATGAACCAGTACAACGCAAAGTGTTAGAAAATATATGAAAAATTTAACATTTTGTTAATAAGTTTATTTTCTCT
>JAGFPH010000497.1:465191-487983 GCA_018207615.1 Philaenus spumarius
ACTATAAGAATGTTTTTTATTAACAAAAAGTTACTTCAAATTAGCTTAACTACTACTCAAGATAATTCTGGAATATAAGCTGCAGCTCATAAAATGTCGCTTTCCTGGGTTTTTTTTAAGTAAAATTATGCAAAACAGCCCCAGCCGGAGACCAGATATATCTAGTCATATCCCGTCAGCTTGGAAGCGAGCCAACCACCGTTTGCTTTACTTCCGCTCTCCTACCCTCAAACCACAGATATGATTAGATATCTGGTCTCCCTAGCCTAGATTCGAACTCGGCATCTTGTGATCAGAAAGACGCCTCGTTATCCACTAGACTACGGCTTCATGAAAGAAAACTGACAAACTAACAAAACTTCAGTTACTTTACTATCGGTATAAATATTCCGTGTAAAGTAAAAGATAGTTTATCAACACCATCTAGGAGCGGTTAGAACAAAAATGTACCTTCATCAGCGCCATCTAGGAGTGGTTATAGGAAGTTTGCTTGGTTGTTCTTAAGTTTAAATCTGTATGAATTGTATGTGTGAGACGTTTATAATAACTACTTAGTTTAGGAACATGTATCTCCTAAACTAAGAAAGATATTGAGACACCGTTTTTTTGTTTGAATAAGGACTTTAGTGTGCATGTTTATGGCACAGGACTTTTTAGTCATAGTAATTACAATCTTAACTAGTGCTATAACTGTATTAGTATGAAGTTCACCACTACATCAACTAACCTTGCAAGGATGTTAGTTATACTGAAACACACAGAGGAATTAATCTTATGATTACAATAACTAATATGAGTGTAATATTTTGTAGATGTATTGCCTAATTTTATTATTTTTGTGGCAATAACAACTAACTTACCAGCAAAGGAACACTACAATATTAAACACTTTACCTAATGTTATATCTACATTAGTTTATATTCACTACTACATTAACTAGCCTTGCGACATAGTTAGTAGTGCCTTAATGTCATAGGAACATTAGACTTACTGTTAAACTTACATTTGCTACTAAGTTAATAACATTGCTATAACATCTAGAGATCAACAGTAGCTTACTTTAACAGTAAACCTAACTACCCCCTACTGACCCGTAAAGAAATATTTCTTTTACCGCAACATTAATTGTGTTGCTGCAAGGATAGAGTTTTTTCAGTGTGTATTCTGAAATAAAGCACACAACACACTACTCATTGTAAATATTTTAACAAGTAGGCCTACATTTGATCGGCGGGTCTTTCGATTTAGATTCCTTCACACAATATATGTTATTTACCTGCAAGCTAGCCTCAGGTTCCATTCAAATTTATGGAAATCCTAACAAGGTTCTGTTTCAACTCTCTCTTCAAGGTAATGTCTGATTTTTTCTTTTTTTACATCATTGTCTAAGAGACAGGTAGACTAAATATGTTGGTAAGAAATGTGCGAGGAAGAACGCAGCTTTTGTTAAACTTATCGCTGCCACGACCCCTGCTCTCTTCGCATAGTCCGAGCCGCATTAAAACTGGGAAACCAAACAATGCACACCTCCAGTTAGTAATTAGTTGCTACCATTGTGCCATTCCGAGAGCAGAAAACGGAACGGTTTATGAGGATATGTGCAAGAATTCGACGTTTCAGCCCCGAAGACGACTCGGCATTACACTCTCAGTTAGATTGAGTTATTATTACGAGTTTGTTTAATTACTGAGGCCAAGAAACAATAGGATTAAGGTGGCCGACAGCGGGCGGATTGAAGTTCTAAAAGGTATAAAGAGTTGAGGGATAAAGGATTTGATCAATCTGTTTAATACGTGAGTATGTGATGCGATGACCTATTGTTTTCTGACACTAATAATTAATCTCTTTTCTAAAATTTTCTTAAAGATCAATTATTTTATAAATTACATAAGTATTACTTCTTTTTACTGACTGTTTATTTTCTACTAGCTGGCCCGACCCGGCTTTTCACGGATAGACAAATCAAAGTTAAATGTATATTAACAAAAAACATATTATATTAATAAATATATTACGCTATGTATTTCTTATGGGAATTTTTAGTAGCTTTGACCCCCCTAAAATTTCGAATTTTCGGAAACCCTTTCTTAGTGCGCGTCTAGAGCCTATAAAGAGTATTAGTGCCAAATTTCATGTTGGTAGGCCTCGTGGTTTTGGAGAAACTGATGAGTCAATGAGTCAATGAATCAATGGTATTTGGCTTTTATAAGTATAGATGACTAGCAAATAAATATGTATTCAACAAAACCTAAACTCGTTTATTTATGTCAAAACAATTATTCCCTGAATAGGCTACATGTTGTGTTACACATGCGCATGAGTTTGAATACAAAACATATTGTTAAAATATCGCAAATGAAATAATATAAATTACTAGCTGACCCGACAATGCTTTGCTATTGCTTAATTTGAAACTTTGAAAGCCTGTAATTCGTATCCCTGAGGGCCGATGTAAATTATAATGGGATTCTTCTCATTGCTTGATTTACCTAACCTAAAATTATACTCATTTTTTTATCCAATTCAGTTGTTGATCAAAATCAGCTGTTGATCAAAATCAGCTGTTTTAAGCTTTTCATACGAACAGCTGTTTTTTGTGCCCCTGATAAAATCAAAAGAAATCTTTCTTCTTCTTCCTTAAGATTGACCTTCCATAAGATTAACATTGAAACTTTGAGGGCCACTGGGGCGTAGCCCTAATGTCCTAGGACTTCGGTAAATGGCCTAAAACCTTCCCAGGGTTAACCTGTGTTACTATGCAAAATTTCAAAGCAATCGGATGGACGGTTTGGTAACGCATAAAGGACAAACATACAAACAGACAAACGTACATACATTGAATTTTATATATATAGACTATGGTTTACATTATATTTCTACAGTAATAACTATGCAAGATTTGCCTTATGTCAACAATTTTCCAAAAACAAAGCATGGATAGTGTTTTTGCTACTTAAAAGTATTTAGGTAAAATATAACCAAACACATTTCCTCTTGAGCTGTTCCCAACTGGTTGAAAACGTATTTATACTCGAAAATAAATACGGTTTAAAAAGGTTTCGACAAAAATAAATTTGTAAGTGGGGTTAATTTATTAACACATTTTTTACGCCAAACTAAATTATTCATATTTTAGTTGTAAATCTTTCCTCTTATTTCGTTGTGGGACTTGTTGCATTCATGATACGGGGTGCGATAGATGGCTACTCAAATGTATTTCAGCCTCCTCAATAGCGTTTATTCGTTTAAGATAGAAACTTACAAACAACTGTCATGATAAGCTATTGGTAAATTCCTTAATCTTTCGACAAGAAATTGTTTATTAACTTCTTCATGAGCTATGACCCAGAGGCTGTAACTCAAATATTTTATGTAGAACATCCTTTGTCTGGTACCAATTTAAAAGCTATCTTCAAGACGAGAAAACTGTGACAATCCAAAGTTTTACAATTTTACATTTCTATTTGAAATTGTTTGAACATGATTGCGGGGTTTTAATGTAACTTATTTGACTGCTCTTGTATATACAGTGTTTAAATAACGACCTAAAATAAATCAGATATTTCAAAACCAAACATGTTATTTCGAACAAAAAAGTGCCTATTCTCATTGCATTTACGCAGAAGAAGTACAGGCCTATTGCAAAGCATTGGCCGATTGAAGGAGGTTAAATCTGTACATCACGGAGAGCTATACAAATATATGAGATTGAATTAAATGTTTTGACATGGTAGAACACGCACGGTCAAGAGTGTAATTGGAATTTGTTTCTTTAATAAGCAGCATGGTTCAACTAATAAAAAAGAAGACAAGGGTACGAAGGTTTTGGAGCTATAATTACTTTGGTTAAATAAACTCATCTCAGTACATAAATCTTACATAAAATATAAACAAAGTCCCGTTCAACAAGGAGTCAACGACTGGCCGACGTTGTTTATTGTGGTCTGTCACAGATTAACTCATCTTTGGATAACAGCTCTCTCGGTGCATCTTATGCATCTCTCCTCATAATTACAATAATAATTTCTCCGAGCACGCCCCCGAGAAAGCCATTCGACTTTCTCATTTCCATTTATAACTTAACTTCTTCATTTAATTAATAACACGTAAATCAAAGATAACATGCTTCGGTCGACTAGATATCGTCACCGTTAATTATGTCCGTCATAGAATGTTTTCGCCCGGCTTACGTTTCTTCACCCAAGGCCATAACAATATTTAATCTATCTACATTTATTACACTATCGAATGTCGGTAAAAATTTTTAATGTCGGTGTAATTTCCCCTTTCTCTTTTACAACTACTTTATTAAATTGGCTCTGAATTACGGAGCCTTCGTAAATTATAAAGTTATTACTTCAAGACGGACTTTTATGTGTAAGTGAAATTTAATGTTAAATAAACGAAGATAGCCAAAGAAAAAATAATTAACACATAAAGTAAAACAAAAAGTTTAATGAATAAGTTGAAGCAAACATTATAATTAGGCCTATTTCATTTATTAAATGATTAATTTAGTAATAGGCCGTAAAGAGCAAAAGTAATTTTAAAAACTTATGACAGTAAAATTCTGATTTTTCGCAAGCACATAAACTAAAAAGATAACAGTTCCTATACACAGTTAAAATACTTGTGTTACTTCCTCTTTTATACAAAATCACTTATCTATTACTTGTAATTGAAATGTTATAATTAAGTGAAGTTTACTTTTAAACTTTAAATTATGACCGCATGTTTTAGATCCTTTCATACATTATTAATTTAATAATATAATCAATCAATGTAATTATTTAATTTAATCAAATAATTAATAATTATTATTTGAAGTGTTCTTTCTCACTTTTTACCACACTTGGTTGGTCTCTATACATTTCTACGACGACCGTTTTGTTTATTTCGGAGGTTTATGTTGCGTATTTCCTTTTGTTTTAAACTGTTTTGTTGTTATAGGCCGATTCCTTTTTGATCTTTGTATTAATCATTGAACATACTCTCAGTTCATCGATACTTTGTACAACTAATAATAATAATACATTTTTACAAAAAAACTAGCTGGCCCGACCCGGCTTTGAACGGATAGACAAATCGAAGTTAAATGTATATTAACAAAAAAAATTATATCAATAAATATAGTACACTATGTATTTCTTATGGGGATTTTTAGTAACTTTGACCCCCCCCCAAACCTCCGCTAAAATTTAGATTTTTTTAATCCCTTTCTTAGCGAGCACCTAGGGTCCTAGAGGAAGCTACGTAATACATTTCATTCCAATCCGTTCGGTGTTTCTTTTTAGTAACTTTGACCACCCAAACCCCCCCTAAAATTTCTAATTTTTTAAAACTCTTTTTTAGCGAGTACCTAGGGCCCTAGATGAAGCTACATACCAAATTTCATTCCAATCCGTTGGATGGTTTTTTGTAGTAACTTTGACCCCCCAAACCCCCCCCAAAAATTAAAATTTGTTTGAAAAACTTTCTTAGCGAGCACTTATGGCCCTGGGGGAAGCTACATCCCAAATTTAATTCCAATCCGTTCAATGGTTTTAGAGAAATCGTGATTTTGTAAATTTGACCCCCTCAAACCCCCCTAAAATTTCGAATTTTTTAAAACCCTTTCTTAGCGAGCATCTATGGCCCTAGAGGAAGCCACATACCAAATTTAATTCCAATCCGTTTGGTAGGTTTTGAGAAATCGTGATTTAGTAACTTTGACCCCCCAAAACCCCCCCTAAAATTTCGAATTTTCGGAAACCCTTTCTTAGCGCGCGTCTAGAGCCTATAAAAAGTATTAGTGCCAAATATTCATGTTTGTAGGCCTCGTGGTTTTGGAGAAACTGTGATGAGTCAATGAGTCAATGCTATTTGGCTTTTAGGCCTATAAGTACTGTATAGATAACTACACATTTTTTCTTGAAAATAGTGATAGGGCCTAATTGCAGCAAATTTGAAGTTTGTGTTTGTAACAAGTTCACTGCTATAAGGACGCACATGTGAGTTTGACACTGAACACTATGAGAAGTGGCCGACGCACAGTGCATTGCATGTCAACCCAACCCCCATATTAGGAGTATTTTCAATACACAATGCATTGCGTGCTTCGCACGCCAATTTTAAGCCTATGAGCTATTGACGCACATGTGCGTCTCTTTAATATTAGTGATTATTACGTAGAAAATTTGAAAAATTAAAAATAAAGTAATTTCTACTCATTTAAGCTATAAATATAAAACATAAAAGGTCATCTCCTAGCATGGTAAATACGAAATTTGCGTAGCAGTGAACTTTTTAACCCGATATTAGTCACAATACTATTGCTTATGATATTGTACAAGTTGCTCCTATTTTCAACATCACGATGTCTTAATTCAAAACTTATATAGGCTATACTTAAATAGTTATAGGCCTATATTATTTGTCTGGTTACATCTGCGAAATATCTTCTATAGGCCTGCCTATTTGACAGAGACACAATCGTATAGCCATTCAGCAATGAATTGTTTGTTTTAAAATTTTCTATTCACTATCTTAAAATCCAATTTTTTAAGCTTAGGTTGATATTCATTTCTAAATATATTTGAGAAACTGATGTACTAAACCTATCTTCATTTAATAAAACTAACTTGTATTAGGCCTACATCTGCGAAATATCTTCTATAGGCCTATTTGACAGAGACACAATCGTATAGCCATTCAGCAATGAATTGTTTGTTTTAAAATTTTCCATTCACTATCTTAAAATCCAATTTTTTAAGCTTAGGTTGATATTTATTTCAAAATATATTTGAGAAACTGATGTACTAAAACCTATCTTCATTTAATAAAACTAACTTGAAGTCAGTATAAGGGAAAGAGATTGGTTTCGAGATGTGAAAGAAACACCCAAAGAAAGTTTTAATTCTTAATTCATCAAATAACGGATTAAGAACAATCTGATCGGGGAGAACAACCGGTTTCAGAACAAAAATAATAGAATACAAAACATGTCCTTTATTCGGTCAAACAACAATCGCTTGCTTTTGGAACCTAATTGCGAGTCGTCCAGCGGAGCAGTTTTTACAATGGACCAACAAAAAACTGTCGGAAATAAATATAGAAAGGTCGTAGCCCTCTAAAACAAGGTATTGTGGTTGGCCTAGATCGGGTGATCACTACTGCCGAGGAGTACGATACAAGTGCAGGATTAATCGTTCAAATAAATCATGACAATCGATTCTCGGCATAACCTAACATTAAGTTATAAATTTAAAAGTAAAGGTAATGTTTATACACAATCTAATTATAACTAAATTATTACGTACACACAAAATATCATACATTATATTATGTCTTATTTATGTTCTCTTTTCTCCTATTTAAAATTCAAACATAATAGTAAATACAAAAAGCATCGCTTTAAAATATTTAGTAAAGTTCAAGCGTTTAATATAATCACAATAAATTGCATGACGGTTCACATTTTTAATGATTTAGGTGAAAATTTATTTCTAAATATTCCAAACTGGTTATACAAAAATAAACGGTATCTGTTAACTGACACAAACTTTCTCCCAACTTACTGTAGTCAAAATAATATTGTTTTTAATCATTTTATTTACTACTTTTTAGAACAAAACAAAAAAATAACATTCTACCTACGTCAATCGTATAAAAAAATTATTGTCCCAGGCGGGATTCGATCGCGCGACCTTTGAATTACTGGCCGTGCTCGCTACCGTGGTGCTACCCCGTGCGGCCGCTGCCGCGATGTTAGATTGACAACACAAACTTGTTTATTTTTAAACATTTCCCCATAATTATAAAACGCCGAAGTTTTGATAAAAGCGGGTGGTGTCATTTTGTTTGGCATCTTAAGCACTATAAATACTGAAAATTTAATCAAAATCGTTAGAGCCGTTTTTGAGAAATTTGCATTTTGTCGTTTTTATGGGGTTTTAGGGGTAAATTACCCTTAAAAATTAAAAATTCCAAAAATTGAAAAAACGCCTGGAGATATTAGGGTTTAGTACCTACATACAAAATTTCATGAAAATCGGACCAATAGTGTCCTCTCTGGTCGTGTATACATACAGACAGACTGACAGACAGACACCACTCTAAAAACACTTTTTTGGGTTCAGGGAGCACCAAAACAAAAAATTCCACTAAAAATATTTTTGGGTTCAGGGAGCACCAACACAGATAATTGCACTAAACAATTTTTTGGGGTTCTGGGAGCACCAAAACAGATAATTCAACTGAAAATTCAAATTCGAACATTTTTACGAAAACAATACTTTCTCCATATACTACGTATAGGGTGGAGAATGTAAAAATATATTTAAAAAAATTGCCGTGGCTTAAAGCAAATTATTATTCTATACCAGTATATGGTAACATATTATTAAAATGTAAATAAGCTGCAAGTTTTGTTCTTCATATGAGATAAATTATTAACTTTAACAGCCCAATTCGCTGTGCACTGGTCTCCTGTTCATCAGCCACTGTCCGGCGTCTGTAGAATGGAGACTAACTACAAACATGGTTCGTTTTTGAAAGTTTAGTTTCAAAATGTATAAGTTTTCTATAAAAATAACTCAGTGAAAGAAGATCCCGGTTTCTTACAGGAAATCAGCTACCTTTACTTAAAAGAAGATGGTGAGTGGTGGGGGAAGAAATAGTACCCTACACTTTTCTACTGATCGTACATTGGAGTTGTGTACAAAATTTACTGTCTGACATAGGATCGCTGTTAGTAAAAACCTAAGTGTTCACAAGCGATATTCTAGTCGAACTCGAGCGCTTTACGAATGCAATAGCATACTTCCAGCCTTCTCAAGGTGGACTCTACTCACCGTGTTCGATACATTTACTCTAATGGGATTGCAAACTCTTAACCCTAGAACACTAACGTTGTTTTAGCCAATCGTAGATACTAACCTTTCGTCTGCCAGACTACTGTTTAAAAAGGGTAATAAACCAAACTAAAAATATTAAACAAATATTTTTACTCTTATAACTTTGAATAAAGCGTCATTATAAACACTTTAAATACGTTTTACAAAATTGTTAGTCTGTGGCATCGTCACAGGAACACTTTGCTTGGTACTCCCCACAAATTGCTCTCTTGAGCACTTCTCACAGAAGAATCGGGTCATTCTTCTCTTTGCTGAAGGATAGAATGGGCATATCCTGTTGTTATCTTATAACTAATACAACTGTCTTACATTGTTCAGGCACATAGTCCAGTTCTGCACCAGTATCACATGAGTAACTACCAGTATCATACCAGTAACTAAACTAACGAAGCCTAAATACTAACGTTTCGTCTGCCAGACTACGCGAACCTAAAAACTAGCAAACAACGTGCACGTACGGACTTACTATACTGACCATATAATCAGCTAGTGCTCAAATGAAGGTACACAGAGTGGTGGACCACTCGGTGGAGAGGAAATAGGGAAAGTAGAAAAATAGATAGTTCACAGTAGTCTGTCAGACGAAACGTTAGTGTTCTAGGGTTTTAACTGGAATGATTTGGTAATTCATAAAAAAAAAGTTTATCAGATTATTAATTTCAACATTAACTATAAATTAATGCAACTTATTTCCTTGTTTTTACCTTAATGGCTGAATTATTTTACTACGATATTTTTAAAATATAAAAAAAATGCCAGAATAATACCATAAACGGAACTATACATAAACACGAAGCACTTAGAACCGTCACGTTTCCATTAGCAGTATGAATATAAGAAGTCGTAGGTGTTTCTTCAGAGGCGAATCTGCGACAAATGGAGTTTTACAAATCGAGTGGGTTTATATATAGGCTACGATAGTGAATTATGTGATGTAGGCCCTATTTATTGATATAATAAATTTGTTGTAAATTGTTAAAAAAGGCACTTAGCCTATTAGAAAATTATTTAGTTAATTTAAATACAAAAGCCTACTTAAAGAATAATGTTTATTTTATTTGTTAGTCACAGTAATACCAATTAAAGACGCCTTGTTTGTTATTTCCGTCACACGACTTTGTTTTAAAGCTTTAGTCCTACTATGTTGGAAGTTAAACAAGTAACTTTAATTAAAATATTTAGCACCATAATCCTTTTACATTTTCTTATATAACCTTTACTTTAGACCAGTAAAGCAACATATTTAGATTCTGAGAAATTATTACTTTAAAGTCAGAAAATAGGAGATATTATGATTGATTATTTTTGTTTAAACAACACATAAAGGTTATTATACTTATCCGACTTTTATTCTTATAACGTTTTTAATTTATGACAGCGCATAAGCCTAGCGCGACTGCGCGAGTAAATAAAACGCCAGTAACTATACCTTGTTCACCGAGTGTATAAAGTGAAGCACCACCTTACAATGGCTGATGTTAGGGATTTGGGCCAATGAGGAAAACGAACATCATGTGTGGGACGGGCAACTCTGCGTATGATTCACAGTAGTTCTTAGTAAATAAGCATTCTCTTCACTAGCCCACCCTAACGTTCACGTTCTTCCCTGCGGTAGGTCCGCGTGTGACACAGTCTGCCCGGCCCATAAATATTGTAGGGGGAGGTGCTTCACTTTAAACTCTTGGTGAACAAGGTATAGACTCGAAACTGCGCATCTGTGTTGGAGATACCAACGGTAGCAGACTAGTTAACCACCTAGCCAACTAGTTTCTCACTTACCTTTTACATACAAGAAAACTCCAGTATACAAATTTAAGCTAAAAAGCAAGAAAGGATGAAATGTTAATGTACTCTTTATTTATAACATTAACAATGTTCTAAGAGTGTATAAATAATGGTGGGGGAACATGGTGAACTGTTTATTTAATATGGGGGGATTATTTGATGAGACATCTGTAGTCTTTTTCTCACATACCTGTTGCATTTTTCAATGTTGTAAGTATTTTGTGTTTGAAATGAGATGTGCATGCTTTATTTGCACTAATTAATGTAGGAAGTTAATAAATAAATTGTTATAAAACTAATTAAGAAAAATATGGCCTATTTGCCTGATTTATTCCTGGAAGTTGTAGGCCTAATACTGTAATAATGAATTGACCACAAACAGCCTCAGTGGCACAGCATCAATTTATCATGTAGGCCTATCAAACTGTTGATCTAGTTTGTATGTTTTATGGTAAATTCTTTTGAAATGTATGTTAATAAATTACCAATAAATGTGTGCGATGATTGGTATGGTTTTATACCAAATACTTATTATGTGTTAGTAAATTTATACTTTTGAAAATACTTAAATTTTATTATTATTTCAGTCATAGGCCTACTACTTAATTTTAGTTTTTTCTTATAGATTGTTTATATATTTTTTTAAATTTTGTTATCACCATTGCGGATAAAAGGAACAACAAATAATAATAAAAATATCAGTGTTTGGATACTTTAGATACTTTTAGTATATGCATTAAAAAATTAAAAAATCATAGTTGCAAAGTTTTCTTTAAGGTAAAAATTGCACTATCTTTTTTTATCAAAAAAACAATTCCACATGTTAATAGTCTGCAGTATTTCCCCCTTCTTTTGAAAACACAATATAATTAAGAAATCATATAGCTACACTTTTCATAGCCTATTCGATATTTGATATTGCTCCAATTTCCACCCGATAAAACTTAAAATCGCTAAAATTTAAAAACTACCACAATTCATGTTTTTTAATTTTTTATTGTATTATTATAACATCAGTACGAAGTTTTATATTATGACACAAGTTATAAATAGTAATAAGGGGCTACCTAGCTGAAGGATTAGCAATTACAATATTTTTTTAATTGTTTTGGGCCAAGACAAATTAGAAACTTATATTTGTAGTATAATTATATTTACTTGGGTGGCTTTCATTATTATAGTAATCAGAGATGTTATCCAGTTACAATTTCTAGAAACTGAGAACGTCATTAGTTAAACTATGGGTATATTATACTGCTGTATTTTAATTCTAGAAACTTCCAAGAATTGCGTTTCGTCGTAGCCTTGAACGGAACAGGCTATGGCAAAGTGTAAACATTTCAAGGAGGAACGAAAAAAATGGAGGGGAATGAATTAGAAGAGGGGATTTTAAGGAGGGACTTTTTAATGGTGGGGTACTGTGTACTGTTATTGATACTAGAGAAGGAAAGGTAGAGAGGGCATAAAAAGAGGGGGCAAGGTTAAAACCACACGACAAATAAATATTGATACAAATATTTCATTGCTAGGCTAGACTCAGTTAAATAAAAACAAAAATTAAATAAATTACAAAGGTATTTATAATTATGTTTAGAGGATTATATTGCAGAAATATAATAAATCCTAATCGAGTTCTAATTCTAAAGTAAGAATAAATTAAATAATCATTAATGGTATGCTTAATGACATTATATTATTAATCTCTGTTAACATCAATTAATATGTTTTTTACAAATTAAATACTATATTAGTTTCATTTTTTTAAGTAAGCTTATGCTAAAAGAAATTACTTACCTATATTTGCTGAAATTCTGCACATGTAGGCATAGGCCTATTGTAAATGCATAAACTTTTCTCTTATATTTTTGCTTACACAATTCTTAAATATTCATATTTGTTTATCAGGACTTTCAGTTGTTATTATTTCTACTTTCACACGAGGATTTTATGTCTTTAATAAAGAACGTTGTTAATGTTAGATCAATTAGTTATTTTAAAGTTATAAATGTAGGCCTACATATACATAGACTATTATTACTATTTTCAAAAATTAATTGCTACTATTATTTGTATTATTCTCTTTAGGAATGCCTACTTTTTTTGTAATGCTATAAAATACAAAGTTTTATTTATTTGAACTGTTTTATGTTGTTCATATGTATAATTTTATTTCATATTTATTTACTACCTACTGTAAAATATTTTTTTTAAAGTCTATTTATAGGCCTAAATTATATTTGTGTAATAATTATAAAGTTTTTTCATTCAAATATCTACATGCTAAATAGTTGACTAAATTGTGCTTGCCTATTAACAAACATTCTTTAGAAAATGTATGCAAATGGTTGATAAAATCATGTGAAATGTAAACAATTTGGTTAAAATAAAGCTCTTTCTAAAATGATTTCAATTGCAGTAAATACCTATTAGCAAAGAGTATTAATAATAGAGTGGGCCTTCTTTTTGTATGATTGTTTATAAATTTGCCTACAATGTGCAGGCATTAATAAAATAGCTTAGGCCTACGTGGAAAGCAAGTATAAAATTGAAATAGGCCTACTTCTGGCAATAGAATTTGCATACTTATTTCTCATACGTAAATGTAATAATGCACTTTATGTGAGGTTTTTGTATTCGTTTTAGAGAAACAATTGTGCTGGGACTTTTCTGTAGTAGACCTACTTTCAGTAATTGCAAAAGTTTAAATCGCTAAAACTAATTCTGAGAAAAATCTATGTTTTTAAAGTGGAATTTAATCTGTAATATTACAAGTGCTCAGAAGGTGTGCTTTGCCTGCATTAAATATTTCTAAAAATCACAATAAAATTAGGTCTATTATGTTCTTTTTTCCATAACAGTCGTCTGCCACGGGTAAATTTCATTTCTACCGGTTAATTGTATTACTGTACTAATGGGATCTGAAGACAAAAATAGTGACAAAAGTAATTCTATTTGAAAACGTAGGCTAACACCAATTGCATCACTACAGTTTTTGTATGTTTGTCACAGAGCATTTTTCTCATAAACGGTTTGTCGCAGAAGGCTGACATTGAGCATAGTGTCAGTGCTTGCCTAATGACTAACCCCAGATCTTAAGTAAGAAAAATTAATTTCGAAATTGTAGGGGCTCTTTTTGGAAGCAAGTTGAGGGACCAAAAAACATACCTTTTTAAACCTATTGAGTGGTAGGCTAAGCTTGTATCAAATTAAAGTCAAGGTATTTAGTCAAGTCAAACCCCTGACTATGGGAAAATTTTAAGGTTTAATCTACGAAAATGTGTTTGTATGTTTAACAAATATAATCTCAAAAAATGTAAGTTTAATTGCTGAGAGATCGTGCTAATCGCAAAGTTGCTAAGTTGGAGAATAGTTAAAATTACGGTTAGCTTACAAATAAGACGTTATGCAAATAGATCAATCGTTTCAATCTTAAATTAAAATCTGAATTAGCTACATCTTTTAACAATTTCAGCTGTGGTGTTCGAGATAATATTAAAACAATTTACGATGTTATATATACTACGATTTACTCTATATATACTATATAAAGTAACTGTTATAAAGTATTGAGACATAAATACTCGAATTTGAATGGTGATGAAATATAAGTAAACCTAAATCAATTAAACATAAATTTATTACCAAAACTAGCCCAAGTTAACTGAATTGCAAAACATATATTGCGTACGTTAATTGGTCAATTTTAATCATACATATTATTACCTTTCAAAAGTTTAATTTTGTCCAACTTAACTTATTCTCACTTAAAATAATTTATAACTCGTTTTATAAATGGATTGTAGTAATGGAAAATGATTTGACGCAACGAGCGCTTTACCTTTGGTAGAGGTCAAGTATGAGTTTTAGGCGGTAGTGTCGCCCTAATCGCCCTAATTGACAGGAGTGATTGGTAGCCTGGGCTACAAGCGAGATAAGACCCAACCTAACAAGCAGCCTTGCTTCCACGCATGCCAGTCTCTAATTTATATGCTTAGCAGATAAAACACTGGTGAAATTACTTTCCCAAATTTTAAAACTTGGAGGACTTTAATTTACATATTTCGTATTTCTAGGCTGCAGATAAAATGTTTACAGATTAGCAATGTACAGAGAAATATTTTATACATCTAGTTGTATGAATTTGTTGTTGTATCAAGAGCGTAATTTTAAAGTAATCGCTCAGATTGGTTTTTAATATATTTAAGTCATCCTATTTTTTTTTATTAGTTTATAAATGTTTTCCAAATAAAAGTTATAATTCCGTAGAAATCTACAAGAATATATTTACTTATGGTAGGCCCTATAGTAATAACTCGAATAATTCATACAAAATTTAATCCGGTGTCATTCTGTTGGTACATTTATATGTTATAGATTTTAACTGATTAATTGTTAAAAAAACATCGTAGTTGATAACATTATTGTGCATTGATGTTGATAGACCTACCTATGGGACTAGTCAAATCGAAATAGAATTGTTGTAATTTTATGGGAGCACTGTTTTATAGTTATTACTTTTCTAAATTCTTTGAGATATGTGTAAACCGAATATCTAGTGTAAAATCTACCATATATTTGAAAATGTAAGGTATTTTCTTAGTCGAGTTTGATAGAACTTCTACTGGACCACTTTCAGGGATTTTTTCTCAGAATAAAGCCTTTATATAAGTGTTACGATTTTCCCCAGACTTTTCTCAAATTCCTTGACCAATTCACGGCATATTTTGAAAATAATTTACTACAACATTTTCTGGATTACATTCTATTCTATAAATGTCTGCCGCCTCCTCTCCTAACTGCATGCCTCTTTAATTCACCATCTTTGGAAGACAAAGGAAGCAGGCCTAGGTGTATTTCAGTTTATTACCCAACTCAAAATAATTTTAAATTCAAATAAGCATTTTGTTTACTAAGTGCACGTACTTTTTTACAAACTAGAGTTTTTAGTGTTGATAGTATGAAAATGAATTTTAGATCAGTTTATAGAGTACAAGATCACGCTTCAGAGTTTAGATTCATTGGGTCAAGTTAACTAAACTTACAAAACTATTCCTATATCCAGCCTCACTCAATCTAAAAATTCATGTTTTAGACTTTATGAAAACAAATTAGCCTCACTTTGTATACAAAATAAAGATTATTTTCTTGAATAACGTTATGATAAAACAACTCAAACTTTTGGACCATCCAATTTGATAACTTAAAAAAGTCTTAAAATATGATTTAAAAAAGGAATATGGGTGATCTATTTTAGTAATTTTAAACTAAAGTATTTTTGTTACACTTTTTAAACATACTGGTATCCTCCTTTGAAAAAAACTGCTTACATAGCTTATATTATGACAGGCTGGAGCAAAGGAGGGCCTCTCAGTGTTTGCATCGTTGGGAGTTCAAGGACATGAACAATATTATCCGACTTTCATTGCAAGTTCTCTGACTAATTTAGTTTTTGGCCGATTATTGCTTACCTCCCCTGAACGTAGGGATTCTGTTAAATTATTTAAACAAAGTACTAGTAGTTCTGTGAACAGTAGACCTCGCTCGTTGAAATAACAAATGTGGTTTTGAGCTTAGGTTAAAAATACTGTGCCAGTAAGGAAGTAAGCACAATGTTTAGCCAGTGAAAAATTATTTACAATTCCCGCGATTCCCGGGATTTTTAGTTCCCGTTTTTATTTCTTTTCTTGAGCTTTAACTGCTAAAGATTTTCTTTTAGAGGCATTGTGTTTTGTTTTGGTTAATAATGCGTAAGATAGCTAAAAATATCGCGTTATAGAGGGACAATATACAATTAAATATTTACATACTTAATTAAATAACTCAAAATTAACAATGTAGGCCTATCATAAGTTAACTTAAGTTCCATATCATATTCCAATATTAGAAGTGATGAAAACAAACGATGTTAAAACGTCGTGATAGTGATCTCAACCCATGTACCAACACTTCCCACTGTGTCCTACGGTCATTTTTGTATGTCCTTTATCGCCGCGAGGTTTCATCTCATTTTGTAATCCAAGTAAAGCTAAGTCAAATACTTTTATGAAATTTACAATGATAATTTACAGTTATACAGTTCAATTCCTTGATTTATCCTCTACACTTTCTTATAATAATATGTCATTTTTGGGCAAATGATATATTTATTCCTAAATTACTATTCAAAACAGGCCTAGTTTTGTTAGCAGTCTTGTAGTAGGAACATAAAAACTGGTGTTTTCAAAATAAGAAATTTGAAATTGATAAATATTTCTATACAATTCTATTTATGAAACTTTTTTACATTTATGAAAAAAAAAAATTACAATAATTTTTACTACTTTTTATGTAGGCATAAAGTTAAACATTTTCCTATCGTTTCTGAACGTGATTGTTTCTTGAGCTAATAAATTTTTTAATTTTACTTCAATAATCTTTTTACTGGCATATATGAATTATGTAAACCTTTATCTACAAAAAAGCTATGTAACACTTTTGAATTGGTTTAGAATAAACGAATAAAAACATGGTTGAAATTCAAAAACTTGGACGATTTTTAACAAATTCAAAGTTTACGGCCATTTTGTGAGCTTACGTTAGAGATACGGAAAAAAATCAATAATACAATTTTGTTTAAAATTTAATTTACTACAGCAAAATGTTATTTGTTTTTAAATACGACTTACGGTTAAGCCACAAACTGGCTTTGGAAAAAAGCTTACACTGAGAGTAACGGTCCGGCCGCCATTTTTATTTTATTTAAGGGGTGAAAAATAAAAAATGGAAAAAAAACCGTATACATACATGGCTCGGCCTAGGAATAAGGAACATTCATGCAAAAAATCATCAAAATCGGTCAAGGCGTTTGGCCGTAATCGTGAGACAGACACACAGACACACAGACACACACTCCCACAGACATACAGACACACAGACGAAATGCCGAACGGTCGAGTTAAAACGGAGACCTCGCTTACGCTCGGTCAATTAGCTTTTAAAGCTAAGCAAAGCATAAGCCAAGATTAACAGTCAGTATTATTAGTTTTATATAGGTGTGGTAAATCGGCCAGTCTATGTTGGGTAGCCAGAGAAGGAGGCTTATTCCTCCTCTCGTGATGAGATAGGTACCGTTACTGCCAAAAGCCAAATACTCTTACGCACCCCTCTTCTTCCCAAAAATTTAGAAAATGTAAAATGTTGCATGTGGACGATAAAACTGACTGTCTTACCTGATAATGAATGAAGAGATAATTGTACCTGAACTTATCGGCCGAGGATGTGTCAGATAAGAAGTAATTTTACAACATGTTGCATAACAAGTTACAAACGTTATTATTTTGTAGGTGCCGTTTCTTCTTAACTGACGTATTTTATATAGAAAAAGATGTTTTGAACTAAATTTTCTTAATTCAACAAAATTTGTTACAAATGCCAATGTATTATTTACGTTATCGTTTAGAAAGAACTAGTTGATCCTTGCGAATATTTCGTAAGTTAGGAGTACTTACCTGATTTAATACGTTGATTTAATTCAGTGAATTACGTTTATAACAGTACTAGGGGCTCTGCCCCTGGACGCTTCGCGTCCCAACCCCGCCTCGGCCTTCGGTCTCAGATGGCTGTTTCGCTTCGCTCGCAGTTGGAAAAATAGCTAAAGAATCTTGTTAATCTCTGGCTCGTTTGTACATAGGTGACCGAGCACAAATCAGCTGTTTTATTTGGCAGCTGCCTCAAACTCATTAAACATTATCTCCATAAGATTAACATGGGAAATTTGAAGGATTGTTTAGCGCAGCTCCTTCTTAGGTTAATAGCGGCTAAAGGGATGATTGGATCTTGAATCTGACGGAAAATCTCTACTTTGAAATTTAATTTTCTACAACTTTTGTATTTAACATTTTTTGCTATCTCTATTTACCATTTTCTTACTAAATGCGCTCAAAGTGAGAAATTGAAGAAATTGAAAAAAATTTAAAAAATCTTTTCCACCCAAAAGGTGCTTCCAAAATAAAAAAATGTTAAATTCTGGCAATTTTCCCAAACGTTTCTCGTCGAGAGCTTTAATTCAAGTATGAGGTCAAGGGGGGTACGATTACGGGAAGTGCTTAATAATTAATGTCAGTAAACAGTGAAACCGGCTAGCTTTAAGAACGTTGGGCGGAGCTTCCCTTCTCGGATGAATAGTGGCTAAATGGATGATTGGATCTTAAATCTGATGAAAAATCGTTAGTGTGAAATAAAATTTTCTACATCTTTTGTATTTATCATTTTTTGCTATCTCTTACCGTTTTCTTACTAAACGCGCTCAAAGTGGAAAAATGAAAAAATTTAAAAAATCTTTCCCGCCCAAAAGGTGATTCCAAAATTAAAAAATGTTAACTTCTGGCAATTTTCCCAAAAGTTTCTCGTCGAGAGCTTTAATTCAAGTATAAGGTTGAGGGCGGTCCGATTACGGGAAGTGCCTAATAATTAATGTCAATGAATCAGTGTTACCGCTAGCTTTATATAAGTAGATGTAACACTTGCATATGGAACAGCTGTCATGTTAGTTAAACAGATTGTTAATAGATGGAGCCTTCCGTTAGAAACCATATGAAGTATAATATAAAGTTTTTTTTAAATAAATTTGTGTAACGAAAACATAAATTTTAAGCTGTTTATCTATTGTTCGTCAATAACGGGGGACATAAGCTTTAAAATGATGCTTGAATAATGAATTTTAATGAAGAATTAAGGGAGATATCGCTGAGCGACAAAAACAACTTTGACAAATAATATGGTATATAAGGATGTTACACAAAATATATCTTACAGTATTTGAGTTGACGACTAAAATAAAACAAATACTAATTTATATTGACTTATAAGCGCATTTTATTCTTGGAAACTAAGGTTAAACTCCTTATTAGATACTTTAATTATTCTATATATTAGTGCTTGATGCAGTAAAAGATATTTCGTTGAAAAATTGCTACGTCGCTCCATTTATTATTTTAACAAAAGGGTGCTTACTGTTTATGTTCTACCCACATATTTCATCAATCTGTCCAAGTTGGGATTTATTCTTGGTGTAATTGTTGTACAGTACGATGTGGATAACATCACTTCGATGCCAACAATGATAGCCGTCACATACCATCCCATACAGGGAAGAATGGCTCGTCGGAGAAATCTATGGTGACCATCAAAATAAACCTGGTGAGTAATATCATTGCAATGCAGTGGATTCCGTCATGGAACCGAAGTCTCTTATCCTTAAACAAATATTTCTGTATTAATCATAAGCCATAACGCTCTTAAATAGAATTTAAATTAATGTTGAGTTAGGCAGATATCTGTGTAAGGAGGTATGTAAATGCTTCATCGATTGTGGATATTGGTGCATAAAATGTATGAAACTTGCAAAGAGAAACTGCAAAGAACATTCTTATTACAGAAGTTTTCTTAGTATATGCACGGTATATAGATGTAATTCAGTACGAATCAATTGAAACTGAAATAAGTGTCAATGTTTTTCAATGTCATACAGACGATCTTCAGACTGAAATTCTATACAAAATACTAACGGCAAAGCATTCATTGTTGTAACGGCGAAACATGCTGCAACGATTATTAATAAAGACTTTTTACCGTTAATGTATTTTTCCTTTACTGTATGCCTCTTAGAATGCAATGGAGATGGGGAGGAGCGTAAGCGCAAGTAAATCGATATCCAGTAGCCAGGTTCAAGCTTACTAAGTTCCAAATGTAGCAAACTTAGCTAACGCCTTTACCCTCTTGGCCAACCCGCTTCCCCTGCTATGGACGTGTAACAAGAGTAGGCTATATAATGCTAGTAATTGAACGAATTACTTAATTAGTAATTGTAAGCAATTACATACATAGTATTAAGCAATTAATTAATTAGTAATTAGTAATTGTAATTGACGAATTAGTAATTGTAAGCAAGTTCTTGATTGTTAGAGTCAGTGACTTCAGTTCTGAAGATTCTTGGTTCGATCCTGAGAATCATCAAACTATTTTTTATTTTTTCAAATATTTTCAATTTTAATATTTGTCATAATTTTATTCTTGGTTTGATCAATAACCTTTTTTTACTTTTTAAAATGTGTTCAATATTAATATGTGTCATAATTTTATAGGGTCTAAATTTTGCTTTCTAAGCTTCTACAAAAAAAACCGTTAAAGTAATACGACAAAACTAAACGCTAAAAAAATTGTAATAAAACATAAAACAATCTTTCAACATAAATTATAATAAACGGTATCAGTTAACTGACACAAACTTTCTCCCAACTTACTGTAGTGAAAATAATATTGTTTTTAATCATTTTATTTTTTACTACTCTTAGAACAAAACGAAAAATAATATTCTACCTACGTCAATCGTATAAAAAAATTATTGTCCCAGGCGGGATTCGATCGCGCGACCTTTGAATTACTGGCCGTGCTCGCTACCGTGGTGCTACCCCGTGCGGCCGCCGCCGCGATGCTAGATTGACAACACAAACTTGTTTATTTTTAAACATTTCCTCATAATTATAAAACGCCGAAGTTTTGATAAAAGCGGGTGGTGTCATTTTGTTTGGCATCTTAAGCACTATAAATGCTGAAAATTTGATCAAAATCGTTAGAGCCGTTTTTGAGAAATTTGCATTTTTGTCGTTTTTTATGGGTTTTTAGGGGTAAATTACCCTTAAACACTTTTTTGGGTTCAGGGAGCACCAAAACAAAAAATTCCACTAAAAATATTTTTGGGTTCAGGGAGCACCAACACAGATAATTGCACTAAACAATTTTTTGGGGTTCTGGGAGCACCAAAACAGATAATTCAACTGAAAATTAAAATGTAAACATTTTTACGAAAATAATACTTTCTCCATATACTACGTATATTGTGGAGAAAGTAAAATTGTAACCTGTAAAAAGTTCGTAATCAAAAGAAACAAACAAATTTAAAAATTATACCATGCACCAAATAAAACTTAATGAAGTTGAGTTTAAAATTTAGTTTAGTCAAAATTATAAACATAAAGAAGAAATTAATAGCTGCTAAATCTCTTACTTTACAAACCTTTATATAAATTAGTTAGTTAAAGTAGGAAAGTTGTAAAAAAGCACTAGAACGCTTCGATTTAGGTCTATTACCAATTATTTTATTTGATGTTGGATGTTGGATCGATTTTCTTTAAATTTTACATGAATATTCCTTGAAGACAATTAAAACGACGTGTGCAATAATTTGTATTTCTTGCGCCCTTTTTCGCAGTTGTAAGGACGGTTGGGGAAAAAATAAGAAATGAAAAATATTATCAATTGTATAATAGGTTCTAAGATGATTTGTGAATTTTTTTCATATCCAGCTCAAATATTATTGAATCCTACCGTTTTGGTTTTTGACATTGAGATTTGCAATTATAATACTGATGTCAATATTACAAGAGGACAATGTGAACTGAGGCGAAATAGTTTTATGAAAAGACAAATTCATACTCATCAAATTTGCGTTATGTTATGTTTGGAACAAACGGATGCAAAATAATTAGCGAATTCATTTGACAGATATTGTACATTGTTGGATTCAAACGATGAAATTATACCTTTATCTAATTCAGTTTGCTATCTAATACAAGTTTTGTCAATAAAGTGCAGATTTAAGGTTTTTTTTTTTGCGAGGTCTACTGTTCACAGAACTATTAGGGCCTAGTTTATAATAAGTCTATAATGGTTTATAATAAGTCTACTAGTCTACAAAGTAATTTGATAGAGATTTAATATTAGAAATAGATTTTGTTTCTTCAAAATTCATTTTGTTTATTCAACTCTTAAATAATATGTTACATCCCCAATAAGAAGTTGTAAAACTTCCAGTAGAATAAGTTCTTTATTCTAGCCTAACTATTGAGTATAAGAATAACAACTTCGTAGTGTAAATGCGTGCCAAAAGAAGTGAAGGTGGTATTCATAGGTTATCTTATCTTCTAAAGCGAGAGATAATTGTCTGTCTGCTTAATGGATCTGGAATCTCCGTCTAAGGATTTTTGATTTTTTGATTTTATATGGGGCTTTTGGCCTTGAGAAATCAATTGGAAATGGTCACCAGTCTGGGAAAATTCGTTTTCTACGTCTTTTT
>JAGFPH010000497.1:487993-500644 GCA_018207615.1 Philaenus spumarius
CAAATGTTTTCAATGCCATTACAATAATCATCTGTTTTCTTTTAAACTGTATTTTATTAGAGGTAAGCCTAATGTTGTATATCTATTTATAGTTACCATGGCAACGAATACTTCTGCTAAATAAACATACCCTTTATTTAGTTGTTTAATTTTATAGGCCTAACCTAAACGATGTTCACGGAAATTTGCAATAATAGTTATTGACGTGAGCGGACTAGGCCCTAGGCCTAAATCCATATTGAAATATTAAACTTTAATTTAGGCCTGAATTATTTCTGAGGCATAGCGTTGAGATTATGGTTAATCCTTTAAACTGTATTTTTATTACAGGTAAGCCTGATGTTGTATATACCCTTTATTTAGTTGTTTAATGTTATAGGCCTAACCTCAAAACTCAATAATCAAATATTTATTATTGAAATCATAGCCCTGATGATAATCGAGCTTTAGCTCGGTCTCCTGGTACTGTTCTTTAAAGTTACAATCACACTAAAATGATTTGGCTCTATCGAAGCCCTCCATGTTGGCCTCCAAAACGATGCCGAAATCCCTTTCCCAAAATCAATTAAAAATGCTCTCTACTATTGATAACTCCAGGCGTGCAATTTAATGCATTTCGAAAACTACTTTTTAGTTTATGATTATTTTTAAACTGGAAATTTAAATAACTTTTCTTTCAAATGTAGTATCCTACTAGCCTATTCCATTCCTTAAAAAAAAAAGAAGAAAATACCACCAGGAGAATGGAAATATGTTTATTAAAATAACAATTTGCTATAGTAGATCCTATATATTATTTAAAGTAGCCTAATATAGCCTACATCTGGCCATCCATGTATCAATATATTTGAAAAAAAATTCAAACCATTTACTATTAATTTAAATTTTCAAAAATCTTACCTTCTTTTGTGAACGCTATTTATTTGAAGAAAAAAAAAAACGGGCTGAATTCAAATTGTACGTGAATAATTTTAAAACCAAGCAAATTCTGTAAATTGAATACGTTCCCAGCAGTGTTTGATTTTTTGAAAACCCCTGTGAAATACATAAGAAAACTCCCCTCTAAATTATAACTAAACAACTTAAGCTATGATCCCCATCGACCTGGCAAAAGTATTCTAGAAGTATTCCAGAAACTAAATGTGTAACCAAGATTGTAAACTTCTATATCCTACTTTTTTACTTTCCTTACCCTATACTAGGTAAGGTAAGTATTGCGATCGACCCAAAAATTCGATGTCGAGTTTTCATAATATCTTTACGTTTCAAGGCCCCCTGAGTCCAAAAAATGCATTTTTGGCAATTGGTCTGTCTGTGTGTCTGTGTGTGTGTGTGTGTCCGGAGTGCACAGGACAAACGGCTGGACGGATCGAACTGAAATTTACAGGATATCTTCAAACACGTAAACAATTAAACCCATGTAAATTTGAAGCAAATCGGAGGTGGTGTCTTACCGTGGGACCAGTTTTTAGCACATTTTTGGTATTTACTCCAAAACCCCTCTAACGATTTTGATTAAACTTTGCTAACATACTCTACTCAGACCCCCTTAACACGCTATGCACGCTATATACCCTTAAAAATTCGTTGAAAAAAGTTATTACAAAAACGCAAGTTATTTTGTTTGTATCTCCGAAATGGCTGGTCCTATCGACTTGAAAATGGTCTCATTCGATTCAGCGTCCAAAAGAATGTCAAAAAAGATACCCCACTCAACTTTTTCCATTTTTCAAAAATTGACCCCAAAAACGCCCTTTTTGGGGGCAAAAATGACTTTTTTTAAACTAGCCGTGTTTGGTATCGACCTTGACATTTTTGGGGGTGAGAAATCGATTGAGACCAAAATCAGGTCCGTGGGATTAACCGTTTTGAAGTTAGTACCGCTTTCTTCGAAACGGATACTCCTATTAACTCGAAAATGGTATCATCAATCTCTCGCTCGAAAAATTTGGTAATTGATACAGCATCTATTTTGGTAAGGAAAGTTGTGTGATGTGCACACCAGATGTTTTAATTTTGTTCTGCCTTGCAATAATTGGTGGTTTATTTATTTGCCAACTAAAATAAAGCCAGGAATAAGCCTGGCAATGAGAGCAAAGTTACAAATGTTACTCATACATGGTTGCTTGCTCGTAACGAAGTCGTATTAGTTATGGACCAATGATTATTAAACTTCTCAAGATACATTATTTGTCTCTTGTAATTACTTGCGGTCCAGGTAACCAGCCTCGGTGTGGGAATCTTACATTAGACTTTAATACTAGTCGTGTCGCCTCTTGTCATGTCGGAATAAATATTACATACTTTGTTAATTCTAAGAAAGTGATATCTTGCAAGTAGTAGGCCTACTAGAAAAAATTTAATATGGATTTATCTTTTTAACATATTGAATTACACGTTACTGCATCCCCCAAAATTGGCGAACAATTTATTTTAGTTAAACAAATGTTGTTCAGAAAAGCAAAAACATTTCCAAAAAATACCTAGCTTTCATTTCTTAAAATATGAATAATTATTTTAACTTTTAAATTAAAAATCTTTTTCGACTACAATAGCCTGGAAATAATTAGAAAATTGCTTTAGTTTTATGAAAAATCACAACCATATTTCCCATGAAATAACACCGCCCATGTTTATGGTTTAACTATTTAAAATATGTAAACGTTTTACAATATTTGGACCAATTGTAGAGCATAACTAGTTGGATTTAGAAATAAAGAATTATTGAAAAGAATGGTGACAAAATAGTTGTTTGCAACAATGACAGTGTTTACTTTTAAATATTCTTGGTGGTATTGGATTAATATAATCGAAATAATTATTTGTGATAAAAATGGAGTTTGTGTGAAACAAAATACCTTCTTTGTTTTGTACCTACTTGGTATGTAAATTATTTTACTAAAATTTACTATGTTGAAAACTTTTAATGCGTTGTTTGATCATTACGTTATGCCACAAAAATAGTAAAAAACAGGGGGCACCCGGGTTTGAACCGGGGACCTCTCGATCTGCAGTCGAATGCTCTACCACTGAGCTATACCCCCTATGTTAATTCATGTTTCTATGTTTAGTATTGTACGACAAGTGTATTTGTAAATACTGTCAACTATGGTATGGCTGACGTTATTGTGTCAATTGTTGAGTCATCAGATAATCGTTCGACACTCAGCCCTTCTAATACACTTTAACTAACTCGGCCTCTTCAAGTTTTTATTGTTTTATTACTTTTTTCAAAAAAATGACCCGAAAAGTTTTAGATGTCCACAATCACTACAAGAGTAGCTCAAAGAGTCTTACTCCCGCAGTCCACAAAAACACGGTCTAGTTGGGAATACAGGTGCCACATTTTTAGTGTGTAGTGTATCTTGAGGAAACCTATTTATTTCAAATCATACACATTTTGCCTATGTAAGAATTAAAACCAAACGACAAGCCTTAGAGGCAGGAATGTTTGCAATGAATTGCAACGGCGATTGGAAAAGGACGGATTCTCCGATCGACATATGTTCAGTGATCAACGTTCCATCTAAGTAGAAAGGGTAACATGTACAAATTAAGCATCTGGGGTACCGAGAACCCATATTATATTACACTACAGATCATACGAGGGCAGTGGCGCACCGACGGGGATGGACGAACGGGATCTGTCCCCCTCCAGAAGGTCTTTTTGGTAATGTGGATTGTATTTTAAACTAATCGATCGTTGAATACGTAGTCGATATTCAATTAAAAATTACATTATTTATGATTCATTTCGTGATGTGATCACGAAAAAATAATCTTTCTTTTTGAAATAAATATGATTCTTACCCTACGTAGTTATGATTTTCTTACAGTTATGTTTGAGTCTCGGCGGTCTGGTTCATGAGTTGACTTTATGCGAGCGCTGACTCCCACACGCGAATACGCGTGGTTCCACGTTGATAATGCTGAAAACCGGGCGTTTAATTCCCAAGTTATACGGGATGTTGAAATCGCGACGTTGGTCCCGTGTTATACACAGTGTTTTTGAAGCTTTGTCAATGTTGCGTCCTTCACTTCCAAAATGGAAACCATTCTGTCTAGGTGTTTTAAAAATAATAGAAACATATGAGGAATTGTGTATCAGGAGGGCTAGACGGTGGGGTACACACCCACTGCTTTCAAATCGTGTATCAAGCCTCAGCTATACTTACACGAGCTGAGCTTAGTCGAGCCGACCCGGTCCGTCGCGGAAATCCGTAGCAGTGGATAAACCTAACAGACCCGCACCGTTCCGACATGTGTTGGAAGGATGGGCGCGCATTCCACCTCACCACAATTACAACTACTGGTGTCACAACGACCTTGAATTGCAAAATTATCATGGACGAACAGTGGAAGAGATCGAACGTTCTTTCTGGTTTTGACCTGTGGCTATATCTATACCCAACCCGCGTGGAGCGGAGCCGAATGGACCCGATCCGGTATGCTGTCAGAGCGTAGAAAGATTCGGCTCGCTCGTGTACATTTTGAAGTACACAATAATCACTTTGAAATAAAAAATAACTACTTTCTAGAAGTTATTCTACTGTGGCCTCTCTGGTAGCTGCGCTCCATATAACTTTGTTCGGCGTTGATAGCGCCCGCGTCAATCCGCGTTGGCAACGCTCAACGCCCGGTTAACTTAAATTCACCATCGTTTATAGCGTCCGTATAACATGGCCCACAGTAGTTCCATTTACCCAGTTAACTGACGTTAACGCGAAGTTGAAAACGCGGCGCTATCAGCGCTCGTATAACGTGGCCCTAAAAGGCAGCGCGCTGGGGTGCTGGATAGACCGTCACTCAAAGACAGTGCGGGGTGATCTTGCGGAAAGAATGTTTATATTGTACTATTGTCTGACCCAAGCACATCACCATTCACTTTAAAAAAATATATAATGTTTCAAACTTTGTGAAAGGTTAAAGAACTTTCATCCGTTTAGGATTTGTTGAATATAAATATATACTAGCTGGCCCAATCCGGCTTTGCACGGATAGAAAAATCAAAGTTAAATGTATATTAACAAAAAATATATTATATCAATAAATATGTTACACAATATTACTTATGGTGATTTTTAGTAACTTTGACCTCCCCCCAAACCTCCCCTAAAATTTCGAATTTTTTGAAAAACTTTCTTAGCAAGCACCTATGGCCCTAGGTTAATCTTCATACCAAATTTCATTCCAATCCGTTCAGTGGTTTTGGAGAAATCATGATTTATTAACCTTGACCCAATTTTTTGAAACCCTTTCTTATCAGCACCTACGGCCCTAGAGGATGATACGTACCAAATTTCATTCCAATTCGTTCAGTAGTTTTAGAGAAATCGTGATTTAGTAACTTTGACCCTTCCAAACCCCTCTAAAATTACGAATTTTTTGAAAACATTTATTAGAGAGCACCTATGCCCTAGAGGAAGCTACATACTAAATTTCGTTCCAATCCGTACAGTAGTTTTTGAGAAATCGTGATCAGTGAGTCAGTGGATTTGGCTTTTATATATATTGATAGATTCTGACCTGAGCTTAGTCCACCCCCAAAGCCAAATCCTCGGTGCGCCACTGTACGAGGGACCCTTTGTGTAGACGAAAGTAGGTCCATCAAAACAATCACTTTCCATGTTTGCCTGAACGTGCTACCGGAATTGCTTATCCCACAGATGAAGGAGGAAGATATGCCAAATGCAGTATTTCAATAGAATTTGTCTCCACTACATTTTCATCTGGATTTTCGAGCGAATCTTGATGATGTCTTTCCTTTATCTTTGATCAGCTGAGCTGAGGAAGACGATTGGCCAAAGCTAGTTTAGTATCTTTCATTAGCTTTATAAGTGTGTTTAATTTTTACGATACACCAAAGACTTAGCCCATGTTTCCGCTGTCTCAAACTTTACATGACCCAAAACACTGTAGCAATAAAATATTCTGGCAACCCACTCAGGCAGAGCTTGAAGCTTGGACAGTGTTGTGTCAACCATGGGGCTCAAATCGGGAAATTGTTTTACAATGTTATATTAAAATATTTACTTTTGATCAGTTTTTGTTTCTTTTAAAATAATACACTTCCACATATATTTTCCCATGATCATGCACTTAAAAATGAAAAAGCTTTACTCTTGAAAAGAAATGAAAGTAACTCTATACTTTAACTTAGAAAAATGTGTACCCATAAGAATGGAATCTAATTTAGTCTGATCTATGTGCATATGAGAGTAGGAGTTGGACTAGGATACCGTAAGCATCACGTGTTGTAACAATAGTAAACGTTAAAGTACTAAGTGGTATAAAGTGCAGTCAAGAAGATACATTTTTTAGAAGGATAGGCCTTCTGTGTTGGTAAACTACTAGTTATAAGGAGAAACTTGAAGAAATTTCATATAAAAGTTTTCTAGTTATGTTTTATTAAAATTATTGTACTAGATTATCTGGGATCAGTACAGCTAATCACATAGGAAATAGATTAGGTAAAGGTCACCAGGTGATTTATGTTTTACTTTGAGGTGAAAGATTTACTTAAGGCCTAGGTCTAAACATAATCAGATATTATTACTCTCTGTTTACTTTATCTAAGTGATTAGAGTCTAGCTTTTACTTTTATGAAAATTTTCAAATTCATTGCTATCAGATAACAAATTAATTAGTTTTGAAAGTGAAATAATTGAATCATTTGGAATTTATTAATTGATACAGATAGGCCTATTAATGAGGAGGGATTTTCCTTATTTAGAATTTGCAAAGATCTGTCGTGTTTAATAACTCTATTATTGACTAAGAGAAACAAATGATTTTTTAAAGTTGAAAGTTAAAAGGAAACACCTAACTACTCATGACTTTAGGATAGTAAAGAAGACAACGCACAAATTGAAAAGGTATTACTTAATTTAATTCGTGTTACACTTGAAATAAAATTTAAAGATAGGATTCAATTCAATTTTGGTAATTCAAAAAAATTGGTAATTTCACACGAGGCAAACATATTTCATAGTTATCACTACTTGCAGAACAAAACTGGCAATTTAAAAAAATAGAATAAGCTGCTACGTGGTTTTAATATTTTTGTTTCTGAAGACTAAACTCCAAAAATACTTTAAGCTAGAAAGAAGCTTTATGGAGAATTAAAAAGACTTTACTAGTTCAAAGTAAAATACTAATTCCATCCTGAGTAGCTGCCGGAAGAGAAACAATTATTATCAGTGAGGATTATAGTATTGAGGAAATTTTGTTAAATGTTATTAATCATAAAACTAGTTAACGTTCATAGCCCAGTCGGTATAGGTTACAACTACCAGTAATTTGCAATACTGCTGAATTTTTTTTATAAGTACATTAAAGTATGTAGATTAACATAAAAAAAAGTTGACCAGTCTATCGATTTCCCAAAGTCGAAAAAAAATCGATTATCATTTTTTTTTCGATTATCCTTAATATTTCAAGCTGGGATGAAGATAGAGGAAAATAAAAAATACCACCGTGTAGGGAAGGTATTTTTCAACAAAAAACGACATATGTATTTATTTCGTCCGAGCAATGGTTTGTCTGGAAAAAAATTCGATAATGCAGGTATGTATTTTGCAGCAGGGGAAATCACTAAAAGGGAACATCTTATTCATATATGATGCGTTGGCTCATTCTAAATTGGCCGAATTTTAATATATCGAATTGAATCTTGACATAGGAGTTAAAATATATATTTTAAACATTTATGCTGAGTCTCAGCTTGTTATCTTGAAAATTACCCGATCTAGGAGTCGATTTCGATTATCGATTTTACTAGTACCGGACTCACAAACTAATTTCAATCTATTCCAGTTTCGTCAATTCTTGGAATATCAACATCAAATTTGTTTTACAAGTTGAGTACACCAGTATAAATATTCTTAGTAAGTATGAACGATTTTTTTAATGTTATTTTTAAAAACGAGGCGCTTGAAAATGGTCTTCTGTTTTACCTATCTCGTTTTAACTATAACACTTTTGGATTCAACGACTCCATTTTCGACATTTTTGAACATATCGATTTAAAAATTGGTACAGAAGTTAAAAACACAATTGTTTTTTGCTACACTTATTTTAAAAACTATATTTAAAAAATTGACTAATCTGCAGCCAATTAAATCAAGCGTTTTAATAAAAAATCTAAAAAGGTCTAAAATTATACTTTTTTAAGTTACTTGTGCTTTGAAAAGTAAATAATAAAAAAGGTTTATACTCCTTGATCTTGTTTGAATCTATATATTTAACTTGTAAAAAAACTTTCAGGTTGATATTTTTAAAATTTTCTAAACTGGAGCTGTTTAAAATTAATTGGTGGGTCCGGTACTCCTAAAATCGAGAAACCCATTAATAAGTCAAATGGCTCTAGATCGGGTAATTTTTAAAATAACAAGCTGAGACTCAGCATAAATGTTTAAAATATATATTTTAACTCCTATGTCAAGTTTCAATTCGATATCATATAATTCGGCCAATTTAGAATGAGCCAACGCTACATATATGAATAAGATGTCCCCTTTTAGTGATTTCCCCTGCTGCAAAATACATACCTGCATTATCGAATTTTTTTCCAGACAAACCATTGCTCGGACGAAATTAATACATATGACCTTTTTTGTTACAAAATACCTCCCCTACACAGTGGTGTTTTTTATTTTCCTCTATATTCATTCCAGCTCGAAATATTAAGGATAATCGAAAAAAAATGATAATCGATTTTTTTTCGACTTTGGGAAATCGATAGACTGGTAAACTTTTTTTTATTAATCTACATACTTTAATGTACTTATATAAAAAAATTCAGCCGTATTGCAAATTACTAGTTCTTTTGGTCTAAATTGACCTTTACCTGGCATATCAATGAAATATTTTGGTATGCAGGAAAACGGATGTTTTGAAAGTATTGCGGAGAAGAAAGCATTGCACAATAAAAAAGAACTAATTGGAAGCAAGGAAGAAACTAAGCATTGAAACTCTGAAACATTAGAACTTATTGAAAAAGAATCGTACTATAATTACAAAGTTATATATCAGCAAAGCTTGTATATATCACTAAAATACAATAATAATTTGGTAAAAACTTTCTGCCAGAAATGTCTTTTTAAGGGTGACATTTTTAGAATATGACAATGTTGATTTTTTAAACTTCTAATATTGTGAATTAGAAGTCTTACAGAAAACCCAAATTTAACTCTACCTTTAATTTTTGTTTTATGTTTTCAGGGGTAATTTCAGCGTTTTAAAAGGTCGAGGAACTTTTTTTGTTTTTCAACCAATTAAAACAATTTTTACTGGTTATAATCTACATGAAGTAATGAAAACTTTTATACAAAAGAAGTTACATATTTAAAAAAATGTACATATTTCATAAATACATCTTTTCTGGTTCTGAAGTTATTCAATGTTTAGTATGGTAAAACATAAAAAAATGATTTTTGGCAAATTTCATTAAAGTTTTCGTTGACCAATTTTTATTCTCTAAAATTAGCCTGTTCCTTAGGTTTATATGATCCTTGCATACTGTATTTGCCCATGTAATGGTAACACACAACATGGATAAATAAGAACCCACACAAGTGAAAAACCAAAGATTCAAGTTATTTCGCGAAAATCGAAAACATCCCTAATCGCACTGCTAAAACGTATAAAAACACAAGAAATAATGTTCAAAATTGTTTTAAATTTTACATACAAGCGTTTAAGTACAGGTACTGTACTTTGAAAATTATCAAAAGTAGCTATGTAAGGAGGTGAATTGTTTAGAGAACTAAAAAGATATTTCCCGAGGTAATTCGTCGTTCATGAATAGAAAATTAAATTATGCAGAGAAATCGTGAAAGAGTGAATCGGTGGCAACAAATTCTTAAAGGTGAAGAGGGACCAGGGGGATTGAATACAAGCGAGTTCTAAGTCGTATACTTCTGAAGACAAAGTTTCTTATTTTCTTAAAACTCTCACAGGATGTAAATCTCATGGCAAGGACAACATAACTAACGAACATCTGAAAATAGCAAACCCATTTATTCTGTAAACTACAACTTTTATTTTCAACCAATTTATGGTGGAGGGTAAAGTACCAGCTCAATGGCTATATAGTCATACGTTTTACTTAAAACAACAGTAAACTCAACAGATACAAACAACTACAGACCAATCACGTTTTCTTCATCTTTAAGCAAAGATTTGTAAAGATTATTCAACGATATATCCACAGAGGGCTAGGAGCGCAGCATACTCTAATGCTGTAATGTCTTTACGGGATAAAATTAGAAACACGAAAATAATATATATAGACTCAATTATAAATTGTTGTCTTTATAGCAAAACGTTTCAAATTCAATTTGAATAGCCAAGTAGCCAGGTTAAGCTTTGAAAGATGGACGAAAATATGTACAGACTGACAGCCATTAGGAAATACTTCCTGGCACAGAGGTGGACAATATTTGAGATGACTACGAAATTAAAGGATGCAGATCATCATTAACAAAACTTTAAAAGAGACAAACTCAAATAAAAAAATACGATAGAAGACTTCGTCCAAAAATGAACATAGTTTTCTTAAATACATATTTTTCGATTTGTTACTTATTTTATTTCGATTGCTTTTCATATTTCTTTACTGTTTTGTTGGGTTGTGTCCATTTTGCGGTCGTCCATTTACCGGTCAAAGGGTAAAATCGTCCATTTACCGGTCAACCCAAAAATCTGGAGGGGTGGGTCAAAAATAGTTTTCCATTTTGCGGTCACATATTTCTAAAATCCCGAGAACATGTGAGCCAGGTTGATGACTCAGAGCGGCGAGCCAGGCCGATGGCAGTTTTCCAGTCACGCACACTCAAGTTTCGATATAATTAGTATAAAAAAAACTAGAGGACTAACCTAAACTTTTTAGTCACAGTATGTTGCCGATAACAGTATAATTGTAGGAACCTGTTTCGGGGGATAGTATTCCAGTCACGCACACTCAAGTTTCGATATAATTAGAATAAAAAAAAAAACTAGAGGACTAACCTTTAGTCACAGTATGTTGCCGATAACAGTATAATTGTAGGAACCTGCTTGGGGGGTAGTATTCCGGCGGAATACTGATGTGTATATAGCCTACTTGTTTGTATATAGACTAGTTTGTTGAAATAAACGGCCATTTATGATATCATCAGACATGATTTGTGATTTAAGAAGAATCTGTCTGTTAATATAAAAGTGGCTCCGTCATCAACAACTCCTCGTGAAGATCTAAAACTCGACATCTGCAAACAATGTGCATGGAACCTATTTATTCAAAATAGTCAGGTATTCTAGGAATCGAAACCTGACCGCAAAATGGAAAACCTCCCCTCCCTAGAGCCTCCTCACCCCCACACTTGACCGGTAAATGGACTGACCGGTAAATGGACTGACCGCAAAATGGAGGGTGCCGTTTTGTTGTAAATTCCTTTATTTATTACTCGTGGACCAGCATGCTTCGCGGTTGCTTGATTTAATTTAAAGGGTAGTTATTCCATTTTATTACATTGACTTAAGTAATGGAATCAAAATGGTTTTTATGCCACTTAAGAATATGCTACACAAATTTAGTTTGTAAACCTTTGTAGATAATACAGTAAACCTTTTGCTTGCTTTTACCTAATCTAAAAAAACTGATAGTTGTGAAGAATTGTAAAAAATAATTCTAAATTAGCCCAATTGGTTGTAAATAAACGTGTTTTGGTTTATTGTAGGCAAACCTAAAATTATGTTCAGTTTTTGATTCAAATCAGTTGTTTTATATTTAATATGTAAGAACCAATTTTGAATTGAATTAAAATATAGTAAGCATTTTTCATTGATTTTTGTTTGAAATTGTTTTTATTTTTCAATCTAACCTAAAAAAAAGCTATTGGATTTTGAAGAATAATAAACTGATTATAAATTTGCTAGTAAAGTTGCTATGGTAAGAATATAAACAAACATGTGTTGCTAGGCTTTTTGTCCGTACAGCTGTTTTCATGAGTTATGGTCTTGAGTTCATACAAAAAGGATGTTCAGTTTTTATCGAATTTGAATCTTTTCAGAGTTTTCTTTCCGTAAAAACCTAGTTCGGACTATTACGAACATTTTAAAACACAAAATAGCCAAATTGGTAAAGCCGTTCTTAAGTGACGCGCTTACAAAGGAACGGCAATTCATTTTTATTATTATATAAATTACACATTTGAATCAACTGTTATTTTATTTTATTGGTTGCTATGGTAATGAATGTAAATACATTCAAATAACATGGCTGTGTTAGTTCATCAGTCTAGACCTAACTTGAAATTATTTTGTGTTTTTAATTTTGTTTATGTATTTTCCCTATATTTTAATAGATATTCTGCTATTCGGGGTGGAGACAAATCCAACAAATGAAAGATTACAAAAATTGGTACAGCCGTACTTGAGTTATAAGTGATGCGAAAAATCCGACTTTGTTGTACATATACAGTACTAGCTGACCCGTACGGCGTTGCCCGTGGTGGTTCGTATTTTCAGACTTTTTAACGTAATTGTATTCTTTTTAAGTGTTCAGTCAGTGAGTGGTATTTGGCTTTTATATATATAGATCTTAAATAATAAAAGCACTATTGTCATAATAATAAAAGATCTGAAATTATGATTTTAGTAACTTTGATC
>JAGFPH010000497.1:508339-522470 GCA_018207615.1 Philaenus spumarius
CATACTATATCTCGAGCGGTGACGGTCGCGAGTTTGATGCTTTTTCCTCTCCCAATAAGAAGTGCTATGTAGTATATTCGCGTTGCGTACATACATATATATATATATATAATACATACTATATCTCGAGTGGTAACGGTCGCGAATTCAATGCTTTTTCCCCAAGCAAAAAGTGCCCAACGCCGCTAAAGAAGTTTTCACTTCAATAAATTGCTTTGTAAGTAGGGTATATTTTTAGGATTGGCGAGAAATTACACATTTGAAATTTAGTATTTACAGTTTTAAGTTAGTTTCATTGATTATTTGATACATTTTTCGTGAAATAAGTTGTTTTTTAAATTGTTGATTAATTGTTAACACTTTTCCTCTTTAAGAAATGTATTGTTATTTAATTTCACGTCTATATATTTAGTTCTGTGGAGGAATTATTTTATGTGAGAATGAAAAGTTAATATAAGTTCATAAAACAAATATGAAGTTAAAATATACATCAGTCCAGTAAATATATATACAATACAGTGTAGCTGTATGTTAAAATGAGACAAAGGAAGTATCCAATCAATGTATCGTGGCAGAATATTATTTAAATACCAACACTGTAACGCATTATATTGATCCTGATTGTTATGTTTAGTTCTGGTTTTTAGATGCTCTTTCAACTAATCGAATATTTTGAAGCCCAATATTTTATATTCTAAGTCTAACAAATAAATGTAACTGGTAACCTTATTTTCAAATATCATTGTAACTAAAATATTTTAACACCCAGAATAGTTTTAATAATAGAAATTGAAAACAACAAAATATGTAGGGTAAAATATCTCTGCATGGTCTACCAGTAAAATGCGATAGCAATGAACACGCAACATGTTTGGAAGATTAGCCGAGAAATGGTTAAACGCATAACGACTTCTGATTGGATAGCGTGATTAGGAATCAGAAAACACCTGTGAAGCTGTTAAACCGTCTGCAGAAGACATCGATGTACTTGTTTATGGCCTAGCCGAAGTTCATTTTATAATGGTCTCGGTTTGATTTGTGTTTAGATAAACGTATGCTATTTTCGGTCTAAAATAATAAACTTCAATCACCCAGACCGACATAAAAGTAATTAGGCAGAGATGGCACTTGAATCAGAATAACTCCGATTTACTGAGGTTTTCTGGAATTCGCACAATGTAGTTAACGAGTTATTATTTATAATTCTATAAGTTTAAAATATACAAATGGTAATAGTTGTATCAATCAATAGTCTTATCAGAAATTGTTGTCAAATGGTTTACTGCGCACAATCATGGGCTATTCTTTAGTACATTAGATTTTAAAGGAAGTTTTTACATATAGAGACACAGCTAATATGTACGTCTAAACATTTAACACAGCATCTCTCAAAAACGTATAGAAAATGTTCATTTTAATATTTCTATTTTTATAACGAGTGTCAGATTTTGTCTTCGTAGTTGTCTAAAATATACCACTGGCCTCAACAACGCCTCGCCTTCAGCCATCACGATCTTTTCTTTTCGTCCTTCAGTTACTAAAACAAAGGAAATGTCAAATTTAACTAAAACTTTACTTGAGGATATACACATTTATAACTTTGTTAAAATGTAATTCCAGGAAACAGTTTGAAGCTTGTACAGGTTTTAGTCTGAATATTACCTTCAAATTAGGTTTACGATTGATATTAGCTAGAGATTTCGGGCTGATAGATGCAGTCACTTGCATTCAAATGTTGCTGGCGTAAATCTGTTTAATTTGTTGCCTCAAATTTTAAAACAAGTATTACTTGAAATGTTGGTTTGAATATATATTATTGGGCACTAAAAATGTGTAATTTATATAAAATAGATGTAACATTGTTAAACATATTGATGTAGTAGCAGCAAAAGGACTGTTTGACAACGTGAAAGGTAGAAAACAGATCTTCCCACTAAATGTTACCACGGTTACCAAAGATAGCGTAAAAGATTTGAGGATTTGATCAAATATAATTTGTAAAAAGAAATCTGAAACTGTTTACTGACTTATACTTTTAACAATTTACAATAGTCACATAGTTGCAATCAGTAGACTACATTCATACTCTCACACTATAACATAAAATACATTTGAGACATTTATAACTCGAAATCAAGTAATAAATACAATAACATAGATTGTTAAAACAACAAAGTAGGTTACATGTAGCAATACTTTTTAAACTTCAATAAATGAACTCAAACCTAATTTCGAAACTTTTCGTTCCAATCTGCAAACATTATTTTATGTTATCGGGTTGAAAGCATGACTGGAAGCATGACATGACCATCGGTGTATATATACACTGTATAAGGAGTGTGTGTATGTAGTCTACATTGATGGACATGACATAGTGAATTAGTGAAATAGTGCAACAGTTCGTAAAGGACGAGATCAAATTTTAAACTGTACTTCTGAAAGCATCTCAAAAGAATGGAAATCCGTGTGTGTCAAGGAAGCATGACATGACATCGGTGTATATATACACACTGTATAAGGAGTGTGTGAATGTAGTCTACATTGATGAACATGACATAGTGAATTAGTGAAATAGAGCAACAGTTCGTGTTTTGAAATCAAATTTTAAACTGTATCTCATCATCTCAGAAGAATGGAAATCCGTATGTGTCAATTGTACAGTGAATTTAAAACGTTTATCTAATTTATAATTTTAATTACAGCTTGCTAATTAATATATTGATGCAATTATTTGTAAATAATAGTTTTATGGCAGAAGGGGAATTTACTTGTGGGTTTTAATTATATAAAGATATTGTGCAGGTGTAATTAAATTACCTAACATAACCTGTTTCGAAAGACACGGGGCCGTCGTAATTTCGAAGAGAAATCCTAAACATCATTTTTAAAGTTTCGGATAATGGTAAATACCTGGTCTTGTATTCACACATCTGCGATTCTTAATGCCGGTCTTAGTGACAACCAAGGGTGAGGATAAATAACATCAGGTGGATTGTAAAACACATGCCGAGGGCCTTGACCAACTGGTTTGAGGTGATCCACTTCTGGTGTAGCATGTATCCAGTAACCTGTTGGAGGATGGCAACAACTTACAAACATAGTTTCCTGTCTACCTAAACTATCCGTCAACAAGAGATTTTTTCCGTCCAGGTGAAATGACCGACAATAATGCGCAGAAAATATGTTTTCGTAACTTGGAAGGATATTGTGACTACAAAGAACTTAATCAAAATTCAAAATAGAAATTCTAGGAATACATTTAACCCGGAGTGGGAAGAACGACTTGATGTGTCTTAGAAGACAACTGTAAGAAACGCGATATAAGCAGATTTCTATGTGTTGGAAATATGTGGGTGTTACTTGAAGAAACAATTTGACTTTACAGTTCCTTCCCCAACCCTATACAAATTTTAAACATATATTCATATATAATAAGACTTCTTAAGGGTTTATTATAACGTTTGTTTTTTTAAATTCTTGTAAACATTTTCAAATGAGTAGAAATAAATATTACAATTTTTGAAAGAGGATCTTAGACGTTGCTGAATGAATACAATGCTTATACATCCAGACCAACGAATATAAATGTAAAGACACTCTTTTATACTTTACACTTTTATTATACTATATCAGAAAATAAATATAGATGTTTAAATTATTACAAATCGTGAATAAAATCTTTTGGAATTTTATTTGAATCTAATGCAATAAGTTTTGTTTATCACGAATGTGAAGATTACCAAAATATATATCTTACATAATTATATAAGTCAATGTTGATAATTGTAATTTTTAAACGTGTTTTTGTACGTGCCTATATATATATATAGTACTAGCTGACACGTACGGCGTTGCCCGTGGTGGTTATAGTATTTTCAGTCTTTTTAACGTAATGGTAATCTTTTGAAGTGTTCAGTTAGTGAGTGGTATTTGGCTTTTATATATATAGATCTTAAATAATAAAAGCACTATTGTCATAATAATAAAAGATCTGAAATTATGATTTTAGTAACTTTGATCCCCCCAAATCCCTCCTAAAATTTCGAAATTTTTCATACCCTTTCTTAGAGAGCGCCTAAGGCCCTAGAGGAAGCTACATACCAAATTTCATTCCAATCCGTTCGGGCGTAATTTGAGGATGATCAAAAACGCATTGAAAACGCAAGGAAAAATGCAAAAACGCCTATTTCTGGCGTAATTTTGGGAGAATCTCAAACATTTTTTAACAGACTACTTTTAGGCCTCAAACGAACCTAAGTACCAAATTTCAACAGTTTCTGCCAATTAGTTCTCGAAAAAGCTGAAAAAACGCAAAAAATCGCTAGAAAAACGCGAATATTGGGCGTATCTTTGGGATGTTTTCAAAATCCGTTCTTAGTGCGCGTCTAAAGGTCCAACTGAACATGCATGCCAAATTTGAACTCATTTGGTTCAGTAGATTTTTAGTTCTGCTGATGAATGAATCAGTGCCATTTCGCTTTTATATAGATAGATACTTTTTATTAATTAAACAAGATTTTAATATACCTTTAAAACTTATTAATTAAACAAAGTACATTTGATGTGCACTGAGTGCAACCTCGACTAATACTGGCTAGCTAACGCTCTTGCGTAGAAAAAATGACTATGCTTACTGTGCTAAAAACTATAATATTCTACGAACTACAGTACTACTTAAGCTAAAATCCTCTACATAACTTATATATATTCATAGCCTGTGCTTATAAAGTTTTATATTGTTCGTATGTGGATATTTATATATATGTACACTAATGACGTCGCTATAATCAACTGGCGTAGACACTTTCTCCCTTTAAAAAAGTAGCAAAGACTAGAGTTGCTATAGTAAGGTTTTGCTAGTAACAGACTAAGCTCAAACTATTTACGTTTAATGCCCGAACATTATTAAAATAAATAATTTAAACTTCATGTGTGTAGTAGTACAGATTGCTATATTTGTCAAACCAAATACAACTGATATTCAGTTTAGAATACAAAATATATAAATAATTAAAATGTTTAGTGTACCCAAAACAAAACCACCTCATACAACGTAGACACTTATAGTAGGCCTAATAAGAATAAATAAAAGTTAAACATATTTAAACGTGTACTTTGTAGAAGATTTCACATACATATTTTTTTACTCGAATATCTAAACCTGTATATTTTATTGTCCACTTTGTATTGTCCTCTTTACATTTCAGCGGATTATCCTTTTTAAGGTTGCGCGGAAGGACAGCCATTATGATTTTAACTTCCATAAAGTTTACGCCATCTCCAGTTTGCATTCACCTTTTTGGTGAAAAAACGTGATAAATTACCTCCATCACACTGATCAATCACTATCGGCGCTTTCTATAGCGCAGATGATTGCAACGTCTGGCCTGTTATTAGTTGGCGAGACCGTACATTAACGATCGTTAACGTAAAAAGTAAAACAGTAAATAGATGATTTTACGTCCAAGCAAAAACTGTACAATTTAATTACCGAGCTAACAACTAGAGAACACAGTAGTTAATCAGTCAAAGAAATCGCCGACGTTTAAATAGTTCAAGTGTAAGGGTTAACCTACTGTTTGTTACAAGCCGGAAATGTTTTTTTATTTCAGTAAATTTTCTTGCCACCTATTAGTGTTGATACTCTTTGTAACTGAACTGTTTCAATAGTGTACAACTTGAATGCGGCAAGCTATTGTGATGGACAGCTATAATAATTAAACTATAACTCACGTGACAGCTATAGTTTGTTAGCTATAGTTAGTTAGTAGTTCGTGCATCACTGAAGATGACGACATTGCCGGTGAAATGCGTTTGATGTATTAAAGCATTAGTTGTGAGATTTTGTGTTCAAGTATTATTCTATCAAGTATTCTTCTCACAAGTAAAGCTCATAGTTATTTATTACTATGCGTTAGTTGATTTAACGGAATCGAAAAGAAATCTATTCCTCAAAGTTCCAAGTTAATAATAACTAAATTACATCTACACAAGTTTTGATTTATTTGACTTATATGTAATGAAAAGTATTATATCACACTAGAATAAAAAAAAAAAAAAAATTCTGGGAAAATTGCAGTAACGTATTTAATAACAAAATATTAGTTTATATTTTATTGTAATGACTATCCAAGTTGTTCTGAAGCGATTTAATCAATTTTCCCCAGTAACTTTTTTAAACTTTAAATAAGCACTGTGACACTAGAAGTCTTTGTTTAACAGCAACTGTATCACGTGACTAAATAACGAGATGTAAGTCAATATCTTCTTCAGTTTTAAACAAGATTATCAAGAGATAATTTTAAACAGTACACTGTTCATCGATCTGAAATAAGTATTGAAAGATTGTTTACACTCAATAACAGTAATTGATAGCGACAAGGTTTTTACAATATTTAGAATTTTTTTTTAATTTAAAATATTTATTTTTAATTTTCTTGAAATACTAAAGTTCATACATTATTGGCCACCGTAATGTATTCATGTCTCACAAAGTTGAGTTTAACTTGTAACGAAAAGAACCAATAAATATTAAAAGTGGGTTAGGCACAATTGCATACTAACAGCTTGTTTCGATTCAATTTATCGGCATATATTGCAAAGATGCATGCGAACCAATAAACTACTGCCTTGTAATTACGATTATTTAACGTGATTTTATTTAGAAATACGTTGAAGTTAATTAATTGCCTTCGCGTAGTATATACATTAAACAAGTTCCGTTAGAACCCTACCTGAGCCGAAATTAAAGTCGTACTTGGCCGAGTAACCACAAACGTCTTTATCCCATCAACATTATATTTTTTCTGTTGCTGATGCATACGTTTAATTAACAACAGTTACGAACAACTTTATCACATTCATAGTTGAAATTATAATACATTTGCTATTGTAGAAATGTAAGCTTTGTGGGTGCGGTAGTCTACTTATAACCGTTAAATAAACTTAAGGGTCGGCTCTAGCTGTCGGCCATGTTGGCTGACACTCCATAAGACCAATGTTAAATTAAAATCCAAATTTTTCCTTTATTTTTTATCGGAAAATTATAAACGATATGTCATTTTAAAGCAATGATCAATATGGATGCAAATGGCTTTTTAAAAATTAAGAAAAATATTTTGTATAATAATATTTATTAACAATTTAAAACATTGATTTTTAATATTTTTTTATGTTGTCACTATTAATTATAGCGAAAAACTACCAAGCCATTCGCCTGAAGAATTTCGTCCCCAAGATTTTGGTATTGTTTTTAAAACGCTATTTGAACAATTGCGGGTTTTAAATGGATTTAGGCTGAGCAATGTCCGTGTAACCTACCGCCGCTATAGGGTGATTTTAAATATTTTTTACGTTGTAACTATTAATTATAGCGAAAAATTACCAAGCCATTCGGATGAAGAATTTTGTCCCCAAGAGTTTGGTATTTTTTTAAAAACGCTATTTGAATAATTTCGGGTTTAACATGGATTTAGGATGAGCAATGTCCGCGTAACCTACCGCCGCTATAAGGAGTCGCAGGTTGCTTTCTGTTTTACTAGAGCCGACCCTTAACTGGAAATTATGTACTTTCTGTGATAGGATATTTATTTAATTTTGAAAAGTGTAAACTGTTGTAAGACCACTATTTAAATGTTACATGAATAAAATTATTTTCAAAAAATAACTTTTAGTTCACAAACGCGTTTCATCAACCTTAGTAGCCATCCTGAAAGATAGATTCAGTTACAAAATGATAACTATTATCATATTTTTTATTGTAAACCTCGGCTCTACAACGTTATAGAAGGCAAAGAAAAAACTTCAAACAAGTAGTTAAATTATTTTATTTAACATTTTGAACTGTGCCAAACAAATATCATGTTTACTTGATTCATTAAATATGGGCATGTGTTTACCACCTGTTATCGACCAACTTTATCAATTGATCAAGTAAAAACCGTAATAGATCAAAATGTTTAATTTTCATGAATTAGTTAGTCATACATATTAAAACGTATACCTTATTTATAATATACTAGTGGACCTGGCACTGCTTCTCTATTGCTTGATTTCATTTTAAGGGTAACTTTGATTTAATCCTATTTCGTAAATTTGACTTAAATAATCGAATTGCAAAATTTGTTTTATCAATTAAGAATAATATTAAATAATTATAGCGTGACAGTTTATAGCAATTTATTGCAATTTATTTTTATTGTATAGGGGTAGCTACCACATTTAAATAAATTTGTTTGTAGAGACAATATTCTCGTATAAAATATCTTGGTAATAATATGTGTAAAATGTAAAATATCAGTGAAATCAGTTGAGTAGTTTTTGGGAATATAGAAATATTAAGTGGATTCATATTTAATTTTAAGGGTAGTTATTGCATTTCATCCCTTTTACTTAAATAATCAAATTTCAAATAGTTTTTTATAACCCTTAAAAATAGTATTACATGATTTTAGATTTACAGTTTGTAGTAAGTTACTTTAATTTATATTTTTGTTGTATAGGGGTAGCAACCCTATTTCAACATCATAGACTATAGTATTGTAAACACTCCTGGCAATGATATGGATAAAGTGTGAAATTTTTAGCGATATCGGTCTGTAGATTTTGAGTCTATAGAGGACAAAGAAACAATGACGCAAAGAAAGAAAGAAACATTCAATTGTTATACAATATACAGAAAAGGACTAATTTTCATTAAGTTCATTTATTTTGAATGTACGTAGTAAAATTTTATCTACGCTGATTGACCTTCACTAGCTTTTTATACCGTTGTTGGGGCCTTAGACAAGACGTCTGTGTTTTTAGTGGGCCACGGTGAGGTGTCTCCAACCTAGGTATAACATTTATCCCAAAGAACAAAATTTATTCAAATTTGTAAAGAAAAATTATATAGGAAAGAAGATACAAAATAGGAGTATTATATTACACTTAATAAAATAATTAATAGAAAAATATTAACAAAATAACAAAACAGAAATAAAATTTTAAAAAATAATAAAAAAAAGAAAGCTGTAATTTTTGTTTGTTAATAGTTTATTCATCATTCTACAATAGTAGGCCTGCTATAATGTAAGACGAAGGAAATGTAACGAAATTGGTGGCATAACAATACCTCCAATTATTAAAATTCTTCTTCAGACATAGATACAATTTATTATTATAAATAAATTACATAATGGCATGACAAATCATGTGAAATAATAACTTTTTGAAGTGATAACTTCTATTGACCCGTTGTGCACTTTCGACTTGGCTATGTTTTCGAAATCTCGCGTCACGCCAGATTTCTCGCGAGATCTTGCATCACGCCAGATTTCCCGCGAGATCTCGCGTCACGCCAGATTTCTCGCGAGATGTTGCATCACGCCAGATTTCCCGCGAGATCTCGCATCACGCCAGATTTCTCGCGAGATCTCGCGTCACGCTTTTTCACTACTAATTGTATTGAAACCATTTAAACAAGATTATGCCTACTTAAGTTTTAAGTGATATTTTTATCTGTCGTACCAGGCTTAGTTCAAGTAAATAAGTAAAACTTTGTATAGCTGTCGTGTCGTGCTTCAGTCAGGTAAGCAAGGAAAACTTATTACAGCTGACGTACCCGGCTTCGGTAATGTAAATAAGGAACAGATGTTTATATTATTTGTCATACCAATTTTTTATAGCTGTTGTACTCGTCTTTGATCAGGTAAATAAGGAAAACTTATTACAGCTCTCGTACCCGACTTCGGTCATGCAAATAAGGAACAGATGTTTATATTTGTCATACCAATTTTTTATAGCTGTTGTAATCGTCTTCGGGCAGATAAATAAGGAAAAATTATTACAGCTGTCGTACCCGACTTCGGTCATGTAATTAAATAAAAGATGTTTATATTATTTGTCATACCAAATTTTTTATTGCTGTTGTACCCGTCTTTGTTTAGGTAAAAAAGGGGAAACTTGTTACTGCTGACATACCCGGCATCGTTCATGTTTTATAGCTGTTGTACCCGTCTTCGGTCAGGTAAATAAGGACAACTTATTACAGCTTTCGTACTCGACTTCGGTCATGTAATTATGAAACAGATGGTTATATTTGACATAGGCCTACATAAGTTAAATAATTTATAAATGTCGTACTAGACTTAGTTCAGGTAAATAAGTAAAACTTCTTTATAGCTGTCGTACCAGTATTCGGTAAGGTAAATAAGGAACACATTTTTTTTATCTGTCGTACCAGGCTTAGTTCAAGTAAATAAGTAAAATTTTGTATAGCTGTCGAGCCCGGCTTCAGTCAGGTAAGTAAGGAAAACTTATTACAGCTGACGTACCCGGCTTCGGTAATGTAAATATGGAACAGATGTTTATATTTGTCATACCAATTTTGTATAGCTGTTGTACTCGTCTTCGGTCAGGTAAATAAGGAAAACTTATTACAGCTGTCGTACCCGACTTCGGTCATGCAAATAAGGAACAGATGTTTATATTTGTCATACCAATTTTTTATAGCAGTTGTAATCGTCTTCGGTCAGGTAAATAAGGAAAAATTATTACAGCTGTCGTACCCGACTTCGGTCATGGAAATAAGGAACAGATGTTTATATTTGTCATACCAAATTTTTTATTGTTGTTGTACCCGTCTTTGGTGAGGTAATTAAGAGAAACTTGTTACAGCTGTCGTACCCGGCATCGTTCATGTAAATAAGTAAAATTGCATAGGTGTCGTAAAAGACTTAGTTCAGGTAAGTAAGTGAAACTTTTTACAATTAGTCGCTTCTCCGCAATTATTTAAGGCTCCATCGTATCTTCGAAAATATTTAAGGCTATTTCTTATCTCAACAATTATTTAAGACTCCATCGCATCTCCGCAATTATTTAAGATCCTATTACAACATTAATACATTGATTAAAAATACTTCTTAATAACTCGAAAATAAAGTTAACTATATGACCTAAAATGTTTTCACTTCTGACGGCAGTCCCACGACTGCCTGTTAACTTTTTTTAATTTGTTTTGTTCCTTACACAGAGTTTCTCTGTTTTTAGTCATATATGAAATCATAAAAACACCATATAGTTCTACAAAGTTTATTAACACATTATATTTTCCAGAAGGTGTAAATTTCATAACATACAACAGGATTATACATTTTGTCGTGTAAATACAATATGAAAGGATATACATATTCATCCTATGCATACATAATAAATAAATTTCATGATAAATTAAGTAAATATATAAATATTTATTTGTATAAACGCTTACAATATGAAAGCAAACAACGTAAATCTAGATTTCAGGTCGACCAGCACTTTTAGTTACTTGGATTGAATAGTCTCAGATAGTAACGAAAGGGCATTTCAAATAAAAACCAGAATTGCAGCAGTCAATAGATGCGTAAAGAAAGCATAGCATAGCATAGCATAGCATAAAGAAAACGCTTGGTTTTATAAACATCTCTAGGAAAACAAAATTAACAATATACAGAATATTAACAATATGGAACAATATTTTAAAATGTCCAGTAAATATTATTTGTAGCTTAAAAATATTTATGGCAATTATCTTTGCATATAAACATGTTTTACATACATTTGATATTATGCATTTAGACAGATACAGATATTTGGAGTTTATATCTAAAATTGGCTAGGATGACGTAAGTCTGTTACAATAGTGCAAATTTTTCTTGCCTAGACATTACAAGATATTTTGTTAATACTTCTAAATTTATATTTAACCAGGTAAAAGAAAAATGTAGTAAAACTACACGCTTGTATGCTATACGTCCAACAAATAAATTATTTGTCTAGTCTTATGTTTGACGATCTAGTCAGGCAGGTGATGTTCAAGACAAATTATAATTACGGTAAGTTGCAAGGAACGTTTAGTACGTCCCTAACGTTAATTTTTTCTTTTTCTCAGGAGAAGTTGATGAGATAGGGTGTCTTCTCCTTGTTACTATTAATTATTAAAAGAAATCTCGAGTTGAAGGTTCTGGCGCCCCGCAGAGAGACTTCGAAGTAGCAGCACTGCCACAGTTTCTAAATAAAAGTCTTGGATAAAAAATGACGTCGTTATAATTTTATATATTCTAAGAAACAAAACAAAAACATTAACTTTAAATTAATGGTCTTGTAATCTAATACTTCTGTTCACTTATAATAAAAACTTTATATAAATTAAATATTTGAACGTACGTTTAATAGCCTGCAATCTTCGGCTCTGGTTTGTGGGTTACTTTTACTGGTGTTTTGGGAGGATGTTTTATTGTTGTTGTTAAAAAAGTGAGGAAATTTATTAGTCCAGCTTATTTTAAACATATTTAAATTATTCTAAATATTATTCAAATGTCTTTGTTTTAAATTCTTATCAAACCATATTATATTTGTGTGTAAAATGTATTTCCTATTCACACATCCCTAAATTGTTTCAACCTAAGAATTCCATTATACAAACAGCGAAAGTGAGCCTGGCAGACAATGTACAGTTAATTTTTGTAACTTAAAATAAATAATAACGTTGCTAAAAATGAGTTAACTTAAATACAAGTTAAAAATATAATAATAATAATAATACTTTGTATTAAGAGTTTAAGAACTTGGAAGATAATGAAAGGTAAAATGTAAGGCTATACACAAACACTTTTTATGTAGACAAGTTTATTACTAGATACAAGCCATATGTGGAAGAACGGCATATATACAATAGGTTTGTAGATTTAGTTCTGGAGGCCAGAAAAACTAAGAAAACAGAAGTTGGAATAAGCGTAGAAGTAAACTAACAGTTGAATAAAGTTTAGACTGATTCTAAACTTTACGAGGGTAATTGCGTTTATTTTTTTGGTAAGTAATATAGAAATACAATTTAAAAATAGTTACACAAACAAGTTAGAGATATTTTACTAGAACTCAAGTACTAAATCAATTGTCATTAAAGTAATTAATTGTATTTTAGATTAATTAATTCTGTGATTTAAGAATAATATATTAGGTTTACTTTTTGTATAACATCTATTATAAGTAATACTTAAGTATACATACATTTTATGTCATAAAAGTATTTATTATTATTACATAAGTAAAAATATATAGTACAAAATATTGATTTAGCGTTTAAAAATACTAATGGCTGGATATCATAGCTATATTTTTCCACTAACGGATATTATTGCAAAATAAATTATTTATTTAAAATGCAACTAAATATCTCAACATTCCTTTTATCTAATTTTCTACGAATCTCTATGCCATCGTTTAAAGAAAATAAAACCGCAGCAATACGTTGGGAACACAGCATAAAAGGAAATTAATGTCATACTTAACACCGATGACCTCTTGTTTACGACATATGTTCTGAAATCACGACACGATGTTGGACTTAAAAACTTTGATTTTATAGTACTGACTTTAGTTATGTTAACACGCTGTAGGAACCACTAAATCCTGAATAAAGGGTATAAAAAACACAATTAAAACTACGCAGCATTGTGTCGTCTGTTGCCATTAAACAATGTCCAGAGAAGCATAGTGCTAATAGGTGATTAATATGAGGATAGTTAATTAATTATAAATATTCTAATTAACTTTGTAAGTTAACCTAAATGAGGAAACTGTTATTAGGAAGTACAATGTAAGTTAAGGATACCACTAACATAAAATATGGAAAAACAAATAAAAAATGCACTTATATTATTTATTATTACTAAAACTAATACCGAATCAAACTTCAGGAAATACTTGTACATTCGACGATAAAAAATAAAACGTTTAATTTATATTGTGGTGTTATGCATTATTAAAAATAATACCAAATGAAACTTCAGAATATGCTTGAACTTACGACGCGTCGATAAAAACTGTTAATTTATAATGGGGTGATAAAATATTAACTAAGCAAACTTCAGCAAATGCTTCTAGTTACAAAGATAAAGAAAAAAACAAATAATTTACTCGTATATTGGGGGGGGGGGGGATTGTGCACTACTAAAAATACAAAACAATCTAGTTTTAAGAAATCCATATTACTACAAAGATAAAGAGTAAAAAAAACTAATAATTTATATTTAGGACTTATGCATTACTACTAAAAATAATACCAAATCAAATTTTAAGAAATCCTCATACTACAAAGATATAAAGTAATAAA
>JAGFPH010000497.1:540733-556478 GCA_018207615.1 Philaenus spumarius
TACTTGAATTCATTCGCGTAATTATCTCCTAAGATTTACTGCAGCTACTTGAGATTAATTGCTGAAGCTACTTGAATTCGAGTACTTATCTAATAAGATTACTGAACCTCCTAGAGTTTGGGTCATTACCTCCTCAGATTACTGGAACTACTTGAATTTGCATACTCAAATCTTAAAATTTAGTAAAGCTACGGTACTTCCGTATTCATCTTTTTAGATTTGCTAAAGCTGCTTGAATTCGCAAAGTCATCTCCTAACTAGACTTCATCTCTTCTAGGCTTCTCTTGCTAGTCTCTCAAGATTTACGGGAAATCCTGGAGTTTGCATCCTCATCTCCTAAGATTTACTAAAGCTGCTTGACGCACATACTCGTCTCTTAAGATTTACAGGAGAATCTTCACTTCGCGTCATCATTTACTAAGTTGCAATATGTAAATTAATCAAAGTTCTCGATGGTGGTTATCTAGACCAGCAATAGCGATGGTACATTTTCACAGATAACTATTAGTTCTTGTAAGATTAGACCAATGTAGATCCAATGTAACAGTAGATCTTTTTGCTCACCTAAAAAATTCTCAAAATATATGCAATTGCAACCAGAATTAAAATCTAAAAGCAAATTTTTAGTTTTTTAAAGTAATTGTATCATGTCTTCATACCAAAGTTCCACCCGAATGTCAATAGTTGCTTCGAAACAGTTAAATTGATTTTTGTTTCTACCAAACTGTCATACAAACCAGGTCCCAAAAGATGAACATTTTTACGACTTGCGCTGGAGAACTCACTGTGAGTGGGCATTAGTTCATCCCTGCCCAATTAGTTTATCTCATTTTGGATTTTATTTTAAACCAATAGTTTTGTTTGTTTGTTTTTACAACTGATTACGCTAGCTTACGAAATATTTATTCTTTAATATAAAATTAACTTTAATGAATACGGAATCTTAAAAAGTTCCGTGTTTTTTATTCTGTGATAGAATTTCGTATAGTTTTGAGTATATAGTTATATGAAATTGTAATTAAAATTTATTTCCTCAATAGCATCACATTTTTTTACTGGATATTTACAAACTTAACCAACATCAATAAAATAGTAAAAAGAGTACTATAAAAAGAAACTTAATACAATGAAAACCGCTTAATACAATGAAATATCATATAAATTTAGAATCAGAGTTGACTAGAAATTAAGTATCTGTTTTTGAGCCAACCTACACGTAGTTTTTTTTAAACCTTAAAAAAAAACATATCGTTGCCGGATCCACTCACCTCGAAAATACAAATATCAAACAATACCATTATTTTATTATGGGTTTACTCTCATGCACACTAAACTGTTTTAGTCTATATACAATCATACACAACATCCTTTCGCAAATATTCACATTCGTTATCACACTACACGAATTTACACTTTTACTTTAAAGAAAAAGTTTATATTATTGTGATTTACTAAAAATACTTTGACCATTTTGCAGAATTTATTAAAATGCGTTCAGAATTTAATGTCGGTCGATAATTAATTTATTACAAAATATGGGTGCTAAATATGTAAAAAAAATGCATGAATATTGTTAAGTTTGGTTTTGGAACAACGATATCACTTTTATTTTCTCTTAGCCTTGATTTTATGGTGTAGTGACCTTTACGCTTATTTTATAGAAAATACGCAAGACTTTAAACACAGAAATTCTTTAATGGAAGTATTATCAGGGTTTGAAATAACGGAAACAAACTTACTTTTGAAGGTATCTTAAGGATTATTTTGATATATTTTCTTTGTAAAATCAGCAATGGATCCAATGTGGAAAGATACTCCACCCCCCAACCCCACACACACACACAGCAAGACCATAATCCAGCTTAGAGTGTATGAACGCATAGTACATGGCTCTGAGGACTTCCAATGTACAATCATTCCTATCCATATACAAAATAGGTAAATATTTAAGCAATTTATTTTTGATGCAAGTTAAATGCGGCTTTTAAGTGAGACTACTATCCACGTATAACCCTAACTACTTCACCTCAGTAACTGGCTCAATTTCACTGCGGCTGCAATTATTAATACTGTGCCATTAATATATGTGAGGTATCATTCTAACAACATTCCTATCTACATTATGTGAATTTCTGGTAGCCTCTATCATTTTTCAATATCAACATTGCAAGTTGATTCATTACGATTAGGCCCCTAAGCATACAATTATATAATATGGTTTGTTAAATGTTTATTTTTAAGCTCATTAAGTAACTTTATGAGTTTTTAAATGTTTTAATATTATTATTATTATTTCTCCATCCCCTCACAATGATATGTAATCCTAATAATTTATACTATTTAGAACTTCAATTTTATCAATATATTCGCTGTTTAAAAATTAAAAGTGAGTTTCCTTGGTTTGTTATCTTCATAAATTATACTCAGTTTAATGTGTATTTGTTGCTTAACTTCTTATTTGTTTATTTTCTAAGAGACCTCATTTTATAAATCAGACATCCAACAGCACTCACTAAAGACTAGGTAAGCCTACAATGAATCCTATAATCATGTTTCACCATTGCCTGATCTAGAAATGAACGAATAAACACCACCAAATTTAAAATATTTACAAAACAAACCAGTTTGCTTCAACTTTTCCTGAAACCCTTTAAAAGTTGTACAAATTACAAAGAATGTATCATTTCTTCCAATTCAGAGTTGGTTATTTTACTGAGCTAGTAGTTAGATTTTAATATCTAAATATTACTGTTATTTTGTATACACTTTCCTTATAAAAATTTATATAATATTTTGCAATCTAGAGCAAAAGGATAACTACTCCGGCAATATATGTAATTGTGATGTCACTTATTACCAGCAATCATTTTGAAGTTTGTCTGCAAATTTAGTGCTGAAGGATTGCTGGCGATATGTTTATTACAGTTAACAATAATATTCGTATAATATTATTTTATTCTTTTTAACTGAATTTGGAGAGTTTTATTTCAATTACCGTAGGCCCACAAAGATTATTACCAATATCATTTTGAGGTTTACCACAATACTATTTTACACCGGCTTTGTTTCATTACTACAATAAAGCCACACAAAAGTAAATACAGATTAATAAATTGATTGCATATTTTGAGTAGTCCTTGGTATCCCACCCACTGGTTTCTTGCAATAAGAAATTCCAGCGATAAGTCAATCAAAAAACGTTCGCCTGCAAGAACAGTTAGAGGCCGAAATAGACTCCAAAGAGAGGTCAAAGTGTCAGGAGAGGTCACTTTGGACATTCTGTTGAGAATCCTGTTCCGTTCTTTTAGTACATTTACATTTTTATCGCGTTATAAACCTTTTTGTAGGCGAATTTAAACCGTCAAGCCGTTTTTCTTCTTCTTTTCGTTCATCGGAAAACGAAATTTAAACGTTGCTATCTAAGCTCTGTCAGTTGGAATTTATACCCCTTTGCATTTCAGCAGAAGGTCACGATCTTTTTTGTGGCACGCACAATATTAGAGTAGGTGTCTATAAATAACTTGCTTGGGTTCTTGAATCTCGAATACTTTTTTGTCTTATGAAATGTTAATAAATAAAGCAGATTATAATAAATTGTTTATGTAGGTAGAATGTCAGTAAAAACAGTAATAATAGCTGGGTTAAACAATTGCTTCTGAAGTTTGTCTATCAAAAGTTACAAAACCATACAGCATTACATTTATATTTGTTTTATAACTGTTTCCATTTCTTAGCGTATGGACTTACATAGGTAATAGTGCTAGCGTAGGCTATTATTTTTAGAAATACGGGTAACTTATATTGCACTCTTAGTCGATTAATTTTTTATCAAAAAGAACAACATTAAGAGAGTATAACGGAGCTGTTTAAACTTGTTACCAAAGAGGTGCAGTAAGAGCTGGTATGGAAGTACAGTCCCGCAGTTAATCAAACGCACGCGTCTGCAAGTATCTAGTTTGTCGTGAACAGAAATGGATTCCTTAAATCATAATAATCACAAGTGCAATCTCCTTGTGCGGATCGGATTTATTTGCAATCTAAAGAGTGAAGCGAAGGATGCCAGCTGATACAAGCAAACTAGTCGCCATATTTGTCTAGTTGCAGCAAGAACAACAGAGCGCAGCTCTGTCAAGTCATTCATATCTGGAATGATTTGCAGCCGAGCAGACAGGCCACTTCAATTAAAAGAAACGTCATTAAAGGGGAGGAAATTATTCAGCTCGTTTCAACTTGTCAACCAATCAAAATGACTCCTTGACATTCTGGTGGGGAGGAGAGGGGAAGCGATGAAGAGGTAAAAACAAGACTGCGTACAAAGGAAGTACGTGACTGGTACGCTCCGAATAGCTAAGGAAACGCTTAACAAACCAAATAATTATCTGTCCTCCGAGATTTTTTTAAAATTTAATTGATTGCCAATTATTTTCTTTGATCGGATGACACAAACGTGTAACGAAGTGATATTCTATCCAGTTTTCAGTACAGGAACTAATAACAATTCTATGTTTGACTCATTCCCTTTTTCAAATGCTGTTCTTATAGGTCCATTTTTTTTATTTTCTTCGAAAAAAACTTAACTTAAGGTCGATGAATCCTATCTTCTTCTCACCTACCCACTAAAGCGCGTGGTGAGAATATAATTACTCTCAGCACATTCCAATAACACTTCAAAAAGTTGAATAGAGATCTTGTTTTTACCTGAAGTTGGTCAGAAATAGCCATTTTTAGAAACCTTAGGCCTACATAAGAATCGCAGGAATATATTATGAATCGTTCATAGTTTCTAAACAACTATCCTTCTTTCGCAAATCTGAAAGTAAATAAAAAATTGACTTTGCAGGAGAGTAAATAAAAACTTGAAGCGGTATAATGTGAGTAAATGGCGACCGCAACAGGCAGCCAAACTGTCGTTCCTGTAAATGCCTAGAACTGGTTTAAATGTGACATTCGCAAATTAATCTCGTTCAGAGTAATTGAGCACAACAAGTATAGGCTGTACAAAATTTAGATTTATTTTCCGTTGGTTCAATAAGTAATGTTACCAGTGTTAGGTTTCATTTCAATACTCGTATGTTCTATAGCCCAACATTAACAGTCTAATAAAACATAAAATATAAAAATGTTGTGTTTGTTAGGTCATAGATTTAATAAACTTTAAATTTATTTTTTTAAATAAATAAATTTTTAAATTAAAATTAAATTGAAATCGACTGGTATCTATAGGCTACAATTTTAATTCGTTTCAATAGATTCGTTATGGAGGCGAAATAATGTTTAATCCTTTACCAGCAGAAAATTTATAGATTTTTCTTACACTGATTGAAAACAGTTACCACATTTATTTAATTAATTAAATTTAAAAAAAACCCAGTACAACTAATGTGGTTGAAAATATAGAAATGTTTATCCCTATGTATTTTTTGTTGTTGTTAATTTAATATTACCTTGAAACGAGTATTGTATTTTAATTACATTGCTGGCATAATGGTAATATATAGGTATACTTAATTCATAGTCTTACGCTTATATCAATTGGCCTATAATTGTCAATAAATCAAATTTGTTAAATACTTTCTAAAATTGTTCCATCATTCAAGTAGACTACTAGTTTTACAAAGAACTGATAGGCCTATACGATATGTTAAATAAGGGTTTGTTATTAATGTTTGTGTTTTTGAGGAAATTTGTAATTAAAGTAGCCTATGTTGATAATGTATGTAGGCCTACTATCATTACTTTAACAGATATTTATTAATACAAACATGGTTTCGAAATTTTGCAACGTGTGAGCGGGTTTACGTGGGTTTAGTAATAGTGTCCTTTTAATATATTCCAAACTAACAGTATCTGTTATAATTGAGAAACTTTCCAACTACCAAGCCTTGATGCTTTTAATTTTATATATACAAACACAGTTTAATTAGTAAAATATATACAAACACATTAGTAAAAACAAACACATTTTAATTAGGGCCTAATTTTACTAATTAAATGGCTTACCAAAAAATTTGTTAACATAAATTATTTTACAATTCATTAATCATTTTTGAAACATAGACTGATTGAATCACTAAATGACTGACTCATCTCCCTAACCACAAAACCGATGAAAGTTAAAATTGGTATGAAAATTCCATATGGTTGTATAAGAAAACACTCCATAAGAGAGGATTGTTCATAGCTCACTGAATTCGTAACAAGTGTTATTTATTATTTTTGTTTATTAGAAAGTAGCCAGGTTCGACCTTACCAAGTTGAATCTACAGCAGACTGGGCTAACTCCTTTAGCCTATCCATAGTATTTAGTAGTAGGCCTAACACATGCATGACCCTAACGTCTTAAAATCAGCAGTTATTCAAAGACATTTACAAAGATTTAGAATTTTTTAAATAACTTTATTTGTTGATGTCACTGGCAACATTTAATAAATTAAATATGTATTTTAATTATTCTAATAAAAATTGTGTGCTTTTGCTGCTACTATTTTTAATTATAACCGATTTTATTATTAGGCCCATTTAATCCATACCAGTACTTAAGTGTTTTGATTAAACACAGAAGTAACTTGATAAATTTCGTTATTAAATCTTTTAATGAAGTGGAACTATCAACAATAATCAGTTAGTAATATTTATAATAATAAAAACCTGTATTTTTATCTAACTAATGGTATAATTATGGAGACCATGGGTCTTTTCTGTTATATCCCCGCATTTACATACTATTTTCTAAAACTATTTTCTATTCTCAAACTATTTTCTATAGAATGAGGATTAATCGGGAATGTCCAAATAACTATTTATAACTACTCCATAACATATAAGGAAGGAAGTTTCCAGTTTTTGTTGATATTAGATAAGGGTTATTGCAAACCCGTAACTTTACTATTCGACTCTAGCCTAATATTTTTGCAGACAACGACGTTGTTTTACATTTTACTGTTAAATGTTGAATACAGGTAAACATACTGTGACTAAATAGGTTAGGTTAGAACCTTTTAGGTATTTTATTATTATTATTTGTAGTTCTGCCCGATTAATCCTCATTCTATAGAAAATAGTTTGTAAATGCGGGGATATAACAGAAAAGACCCGGACCATTTGTAACCTTGTAACAAAGCGAGACCATTTATGGGTTTATAAATTTGCTATTTCATAAAGGACAAAAACTTTTGAATTTATTTGTTGCCATTCCAATACTGAAGATTAAATGTGTAGAAACATTTCACCTCTAAACAAAATGTATATAATAATGATGGTTGGTATTTCTTGAATCTACCCTCGAACTTGCAACTAATATTTCGATTAATATTAGAGTTTACTTCATAAATCTCTTTCATCTAGATAGACCATTCCTACGATCTCTATTTTTTGCAGCTTTCGTAAAAATCCTAGATTTTGTTCGTAATAAATGAAACACTTACATCAGGTTCTAAAGTTATCACAATTATGTAAGGCTTGATAGTAGTTGAAGTCAATGAAACATTTTATGAGACGTAAGTACACTCAAGTTAAAAAAAAACATTTATTTAAATAGTTTTATTAATTTATGGGGTAATTAATGTTTAAGATTAATTTTTAATACAAACTGGAAGTAAAGGGACTTTACTGAGGACTGTATTTTTAAGTAGGTGTATAATTCACCTATAATAATTCTAATGTAATTCCATGTATAACCATGTATAGGCCTAATTCTAAATGTTTTTAGAATTTTCCTACGTATAGACTACCGTAATTGTTATTAACGCTTTACAACGTAATACAATCATCCTTCTTACGGCAATTTGTCAAGCAGGTAAAATATTAAGGCCTACTTACTTGATTTGGTTTTGTATTAAATTATTATTTTGATATTATTAAAAAAACTTCTTACATTTTTTATAAAAACCTTCACAACATTAAAACCCTTCTAGTAGTTTTTTTATACCGGGTGTCCCACGAAGAGGTCCCTATTTTTTAATTAATATATTAGATGCACCGAACCTCTACAAACCTGAAACTCAACAGTCCTAACATACACATATGTAAAAGAAATACACCTGAGTATCAGTTAATTCTGACACATTAGGACAAAATGACGGGATATCAAAGAAATAGTACCTTTTCGTTAAAATAGTTTTATTTGCTTAAGTGTTACAACATAATTATTGAATTTTAACGATGTTACTAAGCACTAAACAACGTTAGGGAATTAAAGATATAAGTAACTCATAAATAAATTAAATCTATTTGATCCATAAACTTTATTCAAACTGATGTCCATCGATCGCAATGCACTGATGACAACGAAATGGATAACAGGCTTACGCTTTGCTGAACAACTCTCGAGGTATCAACAACAGTTCCTCTTCGATCAACCTCATTAGTTCATCGTCTGTCGCAATGTTATGACAATAAACCTTCTCCTTCAAAAAGCCGTACAGAAAAAGTCACAAACAGTCAAGTCTGGAGACCTTGGGGGCCAGTCCATGAAGCTGCTGCCACGACCTATCCAACGGTTAGGAAGATTTTGGTCCAAAACTGCTTTGGCCACATTAGCATAATGCGAAGGAGCTCCATCCTGTTAGAAAAAAAAACGTTTCATCTCAGGCTGAGAAAGATGAGGAACTATGTGATTGCTTAAAACTGATGCATACCTTTCTCCAGTCATTGTTTGTCGGGATATGTCATACGACAAAACACCATCCTTGGTAACAGAAGCCCAAACTGTTATACCTGTTGATTTTAATTTATCTTCTTGTAAGATATGTGGATTTTTTGTGTTATAGTAATGACAATTATGCCTGTTTACAGTTCCTGTTCGATAAAATTTCGCTTCATCTGAAAACACGATTCCTTCATGCCATTTGCTATCTACGTCAGTCTTTTCAATTATTTTCGAACAAAATTCCAATCGTCTGTCAGGATCATCTTCAAGCAGTCCGTGAACTAAATGAGTTTTATAATGTTTGATTTTGTTCTTTTTGGCATACCTTTGGACAGATGACTTCGGTATCCCTGTAGCAGATTCCACCTTTCTTACTGAATTAGGCGTATTTGGAGATTCCATGAAAGCAGCACATACGATTTCTTCGTTTTCTATGTTGGAGGATCTATGGTATTTTTTTTTTTTTTGTATTGACCACGTTTCTAGTAGGATAGTCTTCCACTTACGAATAGATTTCCTTGACGGTGGAACTACACCTGGGTACCTTTCCCTAAAACACCTTATTGCTTCGTAATCATTTTCAAAGGCAATGGCCCAGGAACAACATTTCACTTTTTGCTTAGTTGAAAACGGCATGGTACATAAGACACTTTACAATGCAAATTAATAACAAATGCCAATGTTTATTACCAAATATGTTCATTGTTGTGGATACACGCAGTCAGCTGATAAATTTAAAATAGTCTAAACAGCTGTAGCTGTTCCTATTCTAAATAAAATTAGGTTTACCCTTAAAATACGATTGCTGATTTTGTTGTTTTTTTTTTTGTTTTTCCGCCATTTTGTTTGAATCAGTCAGAATTAACTGATACTTAGGGGTATTTCTTTTACATATGTGTTAGTCACGACTGTAGAATTTCAAGTCTGTAGCGCGCTCTATACGTCTGTCATTTCAATTCAAAAATAGGGACCTCTTCGTGGGACACCCGGTATATAGGCCTAACGTACTAATAGAGAGATAAGCTACGCCTAACGGGAACATTATATTTTATTATTTTTTATTTGTAATAATTTACCTACTTTCACGCTTCCTCAGCAAGGGTTAAATTTAATTAAATTTGCATATATCAGGTATTCAGTCTAATGGTTCAATAAATGCAGTAGAACCGTACAAGTGAGATAACATCGAACAATATCTGGCAGAGACCCAGTAGGGTGGCTCTGTTGGTAGGTATGTTCCGTGTTACCGGTCTTGCCCATGTTTTTTCACTTGTAACTTAATTATATTTTAGTTTAAAAATGTCAAGTCTCTTGCTAACTTGATAATTTCTGTTGATATACTGTTGATATACTGTTTCGGTCAAATGAGAAAATTTTACATCGTTTTGAAATGTAATGAAAGAAGTTGGGGATAAACTGAATTAGATAAAAAAAAGTATTTTTAACTATGAATGTGTTTGGTTTGATCTCTGGCTTAACCCTTAAATAGAACACTGATGTGCTCTATTTAAAATCAACTTACAAACTACAAAAACTTACATGTGTTTTACCCGAATTCGAATAGGAAAGCTTGACCGTTGGTATAAGGTATTTAACCCTCCATACCCGGATCATACCAAGCTAATTAATATCCTTACATACCCAAATACTAGTAGTTCTGTGAACAGTAGACCTCGCTCGTTGAAATAACAAATGTAGTTTTGAGCTTAGGTTAAAAATAGTGTGTCAGTAAGGAAGTAAGCACAAGGTTTAGCCAGTGAAACATTATTTTGCAATTCTAGCGATTCCGGGATTGCTAGTTCTCGTTTATTTTTCTTTTCTTGAGCTTTAACTGCTAAAGAGTTTCTTTTAGAGGCATTGTGTTTTTTTATTTAGGTTAATAATGCGTAAGAAAGCTAAATATATCGCGTTATATAGAGACATCATAGAATTAAATATTTACATACTTAAATAACTAAAACTTAACAATGTATTTACAGTTCCATAACTTCCATATCATATTCCAATATTAGAAATAATGAAAACAAACTATGTTAAAACGTCGTGATAGTGATCTCAACCCATGTACCAACACTTCCCACGGTGTCCAACGGTCATTTTTTGTATGTCCTTTATCGCCGAGAGGTTTCATTTGTTTCATCTCATTTTGTAATTAAAATAAAGCCAAGTCAAATACTTTTATGAAATTTACAATGATAATTTACAGGTATACAGTTCAATTCTTTGATTTATCCTCTACACTTTCTTATAATAATATGTCATTTTTGGGCAAATGATATATTCCTAAATTACTATTCAAAACAAGCCTAGTTTTGTTAGCAGTCTTGTTGTAGGAACATAAAAACTAGTGTTTTCAAAATAAGAAATTTTAAATTGATAAATATTTTTATACAATTCTATTTAGAACTAAATTAAGAAACTTTTTTTAAATTTATGAAAAAAATTACAATAATTTTTACTACTTTTTATGTAGGCCTAAAGTTAAACATTTTCCTTCCGTTACTGAACGTGATTGTTTCTTGAGCTAATAACTTTCTTAATTTTACTTCAATAATTTTTTACTGGCATATATCAATTCTTTAAACCTTTATCTACAAAAAAGCTATGGAACACTTTTGAATTGGTTTAGAATAAACGTATAAAAACATGGTTGAAATACAAAAACTTGGACGATTTTGAACACATTCGAAGTTTACGGCCATTTTGTGAGCTTACCGTTAGAGATACGGGAAAAAATCAAGAATACAATTTTGTTTAAAATATAATTTGCTACTGGCAAAATGTTATTAGTTTTTTAATTCGACTTACGCTTAAGCCACAAACTGGCTTTGGAAAAAAGCTTACACTGGAAAAAACGGTCCGGCCGCCATTTTTATTTTATTTAAGGGGTTAAAAATGAAAAATGGAAAAAACCGTATATATACATGGCTTGGCCTAGGAATAAGGAACATTCATGCAAAAAATCATCAAAATCGGTCAAGGCGTTTGGCCGTAATCGTGAGACAGACACACAGACACTCAGACGAAATGCCGAACGGTCGAGTTAAAACGGAGACCTCGCTTACGCTCGGTCAACAAATATTAACTTGTATTTGTATAGTTTTGTTTTGCCGTCGAACGCCTACATCGTTTATTAAAAGTTTATTTAACTGAATGACTAATTTATAATAATTTTCAGAAGGTTTTTATCTAAGATTTAAATAACTTTTACGACAATCACGTCATGGGCCTTCAATATCCGTTTAAACATCTACTCAGCGCGTCATCAGCAGGTATGTCATACGATCCCAAACCATTTATAATCAGTAAGATTATAATCTGCGATTTCGACATGATAAATCAATTTGATTGGAGCTGTCAGCCGAGGTAGTGGAGCACATTTTAATTAGTATTTGATCGCCACAAGTGCTCCCAAAGTGTCACTCTTGCAAACTGCAGACATCTTCTTGTCGGATAACGGAGATAATGTATTCAACATGTATTTTGTAGTATTATTGATTAAAGTTCATGAAAGCTGGAAGTTCAGATAAATAATTAAGTATAATTAATACTTCTCGGTTTAAATTGAATACATTATATACTGTCTAATGACCTCGCTAAGAGTACTATTACAGCACAGTTACTTTAAATTAATACTATAAATGAGACCAATTATGTGAATTAATAAGTGTTCTTTGTAACTACAGTTGGCTAAGTGCTTTGTTGGCGTCTTATGACGTCATAGGGTGTTTTTTCAGACAATACTTACCTTCAAAGGACGTTTGTACAGATCACATCACTCAATTTTTGAACTGTAATGTGTTTTATTTAAAGCATAACAAAACGTATTTCAATTATGCCTACATTGTGTTATTCCTTTAGAATAATATAGCCTACAAAGATTTACATATACAACAAAATATTAAAATATAAGATTACCAAAATAACAAACTATAATATAAAATGCTTTATATTTCCATAAAAATAAACAAAATTACCATAAATGAAAAAATGTTGCAACCTCTAGGGCATTCCGTTTTGAAGTTACAGAGTAATTAAGTGCAGTACGATTACAAATAGAAGGAAGAATGTAAAGAGAGTAACAAAGGATTAAAAAGAGGGGTCGCCGGAATACTACCCCCCGGAAAACTACCCCCCCAAGCAGGTACCTACGTCATTTTGATGTCAGAGATCGGGGGGGCAGTTTTCCAGTCACGCACACTCAAGTTTCGATATAATTAGAATAAAAAAAACTAGAGGACTAACCTAAACTGTTTAGTCACAGTATGTTGCCGATAACAGTATAATTGTAAGAACCTGCCTGGGGGGGTAGTTTTCCGGGGGGTAGTATTCCGCATACCCAAAAAGGGCAGTTAAATTTATAATTAAATATAAACAAATTTTAATCAAACAATACAAATAATATAAATTAAAACATTTACCTTTTTCAGAAAACCAAACGCTAAAAGAAAACTAACAAAAACGTATTAATTTTGTAAAAGGTTTGACAGTCGGCAGTTTTTATATTTATACAAATATCTACTAGTTGTTAGCATACTGTTACTAATGATGAAACAAACGCAATACTTTCTCTCAAATAAATTCTCTCTCTCTCTCACGTAAGTCCAGAATATAAACAATTATAGCTTTTCAAATTGTATGAATTTCTGTATATTAGTAGGCCTATTTTATCTAAACTGCATGTTGTCCTTCGAACTAAAGTGCCGACTTAACTTACCCTACTTGTTTAAGTTTGTTTATAAAGGCAATGCATACAGAATACTTTAATTCTGTATTCATTGATAAAGGTGAAGACCATGCTAATCTCTCCCAAGCACAGAACTGTGATGTATAAGGCAAAATTATTTTACCTTTGCAGTACATGTTGTTTGTGGAACTTGTTAGTAGATCCTCCTAAAACTGTTAACAGAATTGCTCAATTTGCAAATATCTAAAGAGCTGTATGGACGTGGATTAATTTTTGCTCGGGGTGTGTAAAAAAATGAAGTTATTTATGTAAATAATTGTATGATATATGAATGTGAGTATTATTGTTGTTTATACTAGTTTATTCTTTTACTTCAATAAATATGTTTAAATTCATAACACTTCCTATAGTATATTTCGCACCTAGGGCCGAAAACGAGGTTTTGCAGGCTAAAGATCGTGTTTCAATTTCGAGACGGAGTCGAGAACTTGAAACTATCGAGAGCTGCAAAACCCTTTCGGCCGTGGTGCGAACGCTATTTTTCACCACACTACACAATAAACACTGTACAAAATTAAAAAAGAATATTTATTTAGCACACATGAAAATGAAACTTTGAGGTTATAAACTAGCTAGCTATGGAAAATACAGTTTTACCTCAGTTGCTAGGCAACGGTGAAAATAACAATTATGTGTGTGCCACTAGTCTGTCGGCAATACCTATTGAATCATTTGCCATATGGGCCTATTTCGTAACGAAATTGTGTTGAGATATACGTTCATATTTTAATTGAATAAACGAACAGCTGACTTTACGGCCTTAGGGCCGAAAAGAGCTACTTTCGGCCTCCAAATGACGTTCCGAAAATAGCTGAAAACATCGTAGTGTGGTGAAAAATATTTTACGTCAAGAATTTTAAATTCATTTTATTAGGTCTATTTGAAATTATTTAAAAAAAATTGTTTTCATTTGGTCTTTTTTAATTATTAAATATATAATTGTTTTATGGTTTTTTTATTGCGTATTTTTTTAATAATTAATTAGTTTTTATTTTGTTTTAAGTTTACATTATAGTACATATTTACATAGGTTATAATCAAATAGGTAAAAATGTTTATTGTGTATTGGTTAAGTGGAAGAATAATAATCCTACTGCAGAACCTAACTTCGCCTTAAATAAAGACTTTAAATCATCCATCAATAAAACAAACAATTTTGTCTTTCCATCTATCACAAGCGTACGAAAAGAAAACACATCACCATACTTGCAAAGTAATTTCCCATAACAATATCACATTCAGCAAGTTCTTAACACTGTAAAGATTTATAAGCGACACGTTTAGGAATTTCAAATATGTTTTATAGTTACTACATTTTTCTATTTTATTTGAAAATGTATTATAAAGTCTGGGTGTAACTGTAGTGAAGATATTTTTGATTTTGGTTCAGTGACCGTTGTTTTGTTATAATGTCTTAGAAAGTGATTAGTGAAAATCTAAAAAAACCTTCGCTCAATTCTTTCTTGACTTTGTAAATAAACAATAATGAAGGGTAAATACTGAGAGATATGGAACATTTGTAATGATGGCTCCAGTCTCATCGTGTAGCAAACCAGGGGTACACTCTTTGTAGTTGCATTATCATCAAACCTCTTAAATTTTTTATGTTTGTACCTCCCCCTACATCAAACCATAATTTAAACTACTTTGGACCATAGAAAAACAAATTTTCAGTAAAACCCTTCCAGTGAAAGAATAATCACAAAATGTTTAATTTCGATTTCGAAGTAGCAATGCATTTTTCACATTATACCTTCATAAATCCACTCCCAAATACACCAGTTGGGATAAATGTATACACTTAAACATTCCAAATAAATACATACACTCCCATGTAGGCTACACTTTGTTTTATTACAATGCACGAAGCCCGTACCAAATTTCCTACTACTCAACTCATACATAACCAAGGTGCTTTGAATTTAGACTTACTCTCACGATAATGTTTATGAATTAGTCTTACCTGTGTTCAAGACCATTTAATATTTGGCAATCTACCACCTTAAAACATTTAGATCAGCCTGCACTGCAGCCTCCACTTCTCACATAAAACAACGATGTACTTGTGCACTTATTGCTAAAATGTCTCTTTTAAACCTAACTTTACACAAACTATTTACATAAGTAATATAGGCCCAAGCTTGATACCTGGGGACCTCGTAATTTATTTTATTACATTCGCAAGGCATTCCTGGATGAAAACACACTGTTTCCTGTTTGCTAGGTAACTGGAGAACTAATTATGAGCTACATCTCTAATTTCTCAATTTAATATAGGCCTAATAAAAATTTTAAAAAAACTTGTGGCCAACGCAATAAAAACTCGTAAACATAAATAAATTCACACATTT
>JAGFPH010000498.1:5232-17573 GCA_018207615.1 Philaenus spumarius
CGAAGTTTTTGTATATCGTCGTGAATCACCCTGTATATAAAGTTTTTAATGACACCTGAAAACGTGTTTTGGGGACCATGATCAGCGCTCACTTACTACACCCAAAAAAATTAATATTGCATTGTCATCGGTCCTTCATAGGTGTGCAAAGTTTCAAATCAATCCGACGTTTTGAAGGGGGTGAAAATCACGTCGTGTTCTGGGGACCATGATCAGTGCTCACTTACTACACCCAAAAAATTAATACTGTATTGCATTGTCATCGGTCCTTGTTCTTCATATATACTATACACAAGGATATATATATATATATAGAAGTTTTCACTTCAATAAAAGTATTCAGCTAAGTTAAATTACGGACAAAAAGTCACTCTCAACGTCTATTATAAAATATTGCCACACTTTCGATGCCATTGATGAAAAGACTAGCCTACTCTGGTTAAGTTTCCACATATCCTCAACTAACTAAACTTAATCAAATTAATATGTTAATTCAGTAGAGCGTCGATTATCTGAAAGCAGAAATGTACCTACTGTAAATAAATAAGGAAGTACTATACGTAATAATTCCGAATTTAAAGTTTTTTACTTGCATAATCAGCCGAGTTGTAAACGTCAGGGAGTTTGTGCGCTCAACGGAACAGCGGTCGCTGTTGAGTCAGCCGAACGCTGCTGTCAGTCGTTAGTGAGTTCACAGTGAATTAAATACAATAAACGAACAAATTGGTTATCAGAAGTCCCTCTGTCCCAATTTGTTTCTCGGCGCTCTTCTGTATTAACTAATGCGGTAACTAAAACAACATGAATAAAATTCTGCACTAAAACTGAATACTGTACGTATTTACACACAGCGTTATTAACTTGATATTACTTTGTTCTAACAAGTTGTTCAGACTTCAACGGGACTAAACTGACGCCGTCGAATGAAATTTTCGATGATTGAAGTTCCGATTATTTCTGAAATCATCCGAATTGAACTTCAGAAACAAAACATATAATATTCCGAGCGTTAACGCAATCCTAGTCAATCGTAAAAAAATATTATGCCTAATCGGATTCCGAATAGTTTTATTTGACACTTTTTCTTGCGTAATTATTTTAATCATTTACATTATTTTTTTAACTTTTATGAATAATAAAGGGATTATTGATTGTTATAATCACTGATAGTAAAAAAATAATAATTTAGGCATAAATATTAATTTACAAAGGCTACATTATCTGATGAAATGAGTGCATCAAACCGGCATTCACGTCCACCATCGCCACACGATCGAGCTAAATTGCAACGTATGTCGCGTTCAGATAAACTAACGCGAAGAGTTTAGTTTTATAATAACCGAAAATGTGTGAATATTCTTTTGTTCTCTTTTGTTTTGTACCACTATAAAGGGGTCGTTTCAATTGCCGAATTCACGTCAATATTCGACATCAATCGGGTCCGGTTCCAGAACCGACTTTTTAGCTCATCGGTTCTCGGTTCCGATTCCGCGAAGAACCGGCGGAACCGAGAACCGGTATCGGGAACAGACCCATCCCTAATATTTAATAAAAAAGATATTATGTACATATATAATAACTACAATAAATAAATAACTGTAGGTGAATTTTAGCAAATATAACTCATTAAAAACAGTGTACAGAAAATTAAATGAACTTACCAACATTTTTACGAAATGTCCTATGATCTGGTCCAAGAAAGGGAAAAAATCTGTTCCGTATGCAATGAATAGAGCGTGGATTATATCACAAACTTTACTTAATGTGTAAATGTCATCATTGTCTTCATCTACCAGCTCTTCTTCCACGACCTATGAACAGACGATATGATAAAGTGATAGTATGTATAAATTTGGGTGGTTAAAAACCTGAACCCACTTAGCTGAATAATTCTTGTAAGATTAGCGTTAAGGTGTGGGCTAACATGTAAGAAGTAACAAAATTGCCTTTATTCTATTTGGTAACATATCCACATTGACAGAACATTAAACATTGTTAGGTAGACATACATAAATAAAACTAGCGAATTTGTTAGGAATACTTTATAAACATTAAATTTTACATCCTTTTATTAGTTGATCATTTTATTTTTAAATTACAAATTTAATAGCAAAATTAGTAATTTTGAATAAATCAACTAAAAAGGTGAACTTCTGATTTCATAATTTGGTTGGCTATCTAATAATGTCTAAGCTATTGACAAATTTAATGTTCATAGTAAATGTTGGTGGAAATCAAACAAAAAATGTGCGCCCACTGAGTGAAAAGTGATTAAAATTGGCCTTAGAATTTAAATTTATTTGTATAATTAATAATTGTCTCAGCAATGCCCTTAATAAAATAAAGCTACCTTACGTTTTATTTATCAATTTTGAGTAATTTCCATCCTCAAACAAGGGTGCCCTTACTTTTCATCCACCTTCTATAGCAACAGTGTGAAATAAACAAATTTTGTAAAAAGAAGCTAACTTGTCAGATGTAACTAACCTCATCATAATCTTCATCCTTTCTCTTCTCCAACCTTTCTACAGCTCTTTCATAGTGTTCTGTCAGTAACTTATCCAGTATCCTTAATAGTTCAGCCATATGTTCATCTATTAAGCAACCTTTGCCAAGGGTTTCAATGCACTAAACAAAATTAATTACAAATAATAATATTCTAATATAGTCAGTGTAAATTCTTGTATATATACCTTCAAAATGGTGTAGCGTTCCACCTAGGTTACATTCAGAATTTATTCAAAACCGACTCACCACCCCGAAAATAACCTTTCGGGGAACTAAAATTTGATAAAAATATTTTCCTTAGACTCTTTAGGAGTAAAATAATGGGATTGAACCCAGTGAATAAACCCGAAAATAACCTTTCGGGGAACTAAAATTTGATAAAAATATTTTCCTTAGACTCTTTAGGAGTAAAATAATGGGATTGAACCCAGTGAATAAACTGATTTCAACTTTGTTTCTCAAACAAAATAAACGGTACCAGGAACTGGCACATACTTTCTCACAAATACATTTAGATTACTAAACAGATTCACTGTGACTTGTAGGGTGGTGTAGGAGAGTTTTTTTATTAAAGTTGGAGATTAACTAATAAATATTATTATTATTATTATTATCTAGAGAGAAAACTATTCGATCGATTTCGAAAAAATTTGCATAGATGCACGTAAAATGGTTTTGAAATTTTTTTTTTAAAACAACCCGCTTTATGGCCAAAAAAACCCCAAAAAACAGTTATTATTATTAGCTGAACGAGAATATTTAGAAAGATGCGGGTTTCTGTATATGGTAGGGCACATTAAAGGCTACAAATAAGCCAAATTTTATCAAAATCGTTGGAGCCGTTTTTTTATAAAAAAATAATAACTGATTTTTTGGGGGTTTTTTGGCCAAAAAGGGGGTTGTTTTTCAAAATTGTTCAAAACCCTTTTTCGTGCATCTATACAGGCGTACTGGACATGTCTGGTGCAAATTTGGTTGAAATCGATCGAATAGTTTTCTCTCTAGCTTTGTATACATACAGACATACATACAGACATACATACAGACAGACATTTTGTAAAAACCACTTTTTTGGACTCAGGGGGTCCCAAAACGGATATTTCCACAAAAATCTCAACATCGATTTTTTTGCGATCACTATACTTTCTCTATACTATAGTATAGTGAGAAAGTAAAACTACAAGCGCATTACAGTGCTTTAAAAATAACCATTTCTCTTAACTTGGTGAAAAGTGCACTATATTGTTTTTTTTTTTTTTTTTTTAGGAAAATTGTAACTTTCTGAGCTTTCTAGCGCACTTGTTGATTGGGTTTAAAAAAAGTTGTATTATTAACTGTTTAAAGGGGGGAGGCTAGAACTGTCTGGCACACAAAATTGTTCTCACATTGGGTAGGCAAAAGGTGTGTGACATACCTTAAGAAAACAATTTTGTATTTAAGCAATACAAATTACAACTGTGCTAAAAAATTAAACACTACAAATTTAAGAGTCAGGATTTTAGACATGAAGGTGAGAAGACTGATGCTTAATAACAAGGTGATGTGTCCTGAAATCTAAGTGGAAAATTTGCATCTGGCGCTGAGAACAAACATTGATTTGCCTCTTTAAAGTTAATTATGTGATTTATACTATATATGGTGTCTATTCATTGACCGTTCCAACAATAAATTATGCTATAACTTTGACACTATGTAAGGATACTTTAAAGACTTGGTTTATCTGATTCCTGCTTGAAAATTTACAAGACTTAAAATGTCTCAATATTACTACAATCTCAAAAATTATTTCTTTACTAATTTACAAATTACTATGCTTATTGGTTGTTTTACTAATATTTACATGCGGAGAATCAGCTGTTCGGGTTATTTGCAAAGAATTACCTTTTTTCATTTAACGTTAATAAAATCAGCTAACTATTTATTATCCTAATGTTATCCCTTTCCCCTCTCAATAGAACAGTGCACTGGTTGCCATCTACAGTACTTGTAATTAATTTTATGACAACATTGCATTACTACACTCTAATTGTCATATTTTTAATAACATATGCTATATTCAAGTTCTGATGATGGTTTCATTTTTATGGGGTCTCTAGCTAAAAAAACTATAGGTTTAGAGCATTTTAGGCTTACAATATGGGAACTTTCCCAGTTTTATACATAAAAACTAACTATTTACACTATTTACAAGTTGACTACAACTACTAAAAAGCACGTAACACTAAATAATACAATTCTCATTTTGACACTTCGAACAAAAACAAAACAAATCATCCAAGTATTCAACAACATAGTACTAGGAAATGCGCGATACGATACAGGTATATAGCCTATGACAGAACTGAAACAGCTGACTCAATGTAGGTTAGTGATTTGTTTTACAGATGGTTTGTTCGCCACAAAAAACAAATAGAAAGAACTCGAAATAGTTCAGAGAAGACTCACTAGGTTCAACTACTATCCAGTACACATGTTTGATGCCTAGAATAATGCAACCAAATAAAAACAAATGATCCGCTGCCACACCAGTCGTAGGCTGCGAGCCGTAGCTATATTTTGCGAGCGGAAAGGGTTAATCTTATGGAAAATAAAAAACTTGTGGTGTCTCCACTGTTTTTTACTAGTACACGTAGGTATATTCAGATTACAATAAGGAAAGAAAGCTTGTATACCTTAGCTGTAGAATACATGAGTTCAGTAAGCACTTCAGTTTCGGGTTCAGAATCCACAGCCTTGAGTAGTTCGGGACAGATGTAACTCCACATTCCTTGTAAATATTGTGGCCCTGTAAATGTATTGTGACATTAATACAAAGCTATACAACTTTGATATTGTGATAAATAGTCTTCTACACTGCAAACTAACCTTTAATTTTAGCACACTCCAATAAACAAGGCAAACTCTGTGCAGCTGCTGTCCTTACGCCGTCGTGGAAATAAAACTTTAACATAGGAACCATTAATTTGACTACTTCTTCAGCGTATTCGGCAAAACCTTCCTTTAATTCTCGAGCATAGCAGACCAACATTTCACAAGCTGATGCTTTATCTTCTAGACCTAAACAATGATAAAGTGTGTTACAAACATGGTAACACCGTAGTTGTTATTTTAAATATTTTCTAAAAGTTGTTTCCTCTTGTTGAGTAGTTTCACATTTCAAAATTATATATCCAGCACAAATGTTTATAAGCAGTAATGAGATTTACGAGGAAAGTAGATTAGGTAGGAAACGTTTAGGTCTAAATAAAACCCCACAGCTGTAACATTTGTTTTCATACATATGAGTAATCTAAATAATTGATTTAAATGGATATTTAAAAAAATTATGTTATGCAAATAAAATTTAAATATTTTATTTTGAATACATATTAAGATGACATTGTTGATCTCTTAGTTAAATAAAAATGCATGGGAATCAAGGTCAAAGACATTTCTCAAGCTAAAAATAGATCATAGTAACTTCAATCGCCCTCCAAGGGGGAGGGAGACTATTTAGTCTCAAGTTGGCTCCTGCCTTAGGCAGACGTAGTGATTGAAAGCATTTCTTCAATGTTATAGAAGTTTCTGAAAAGTTGAGAGAATATAGTGAAATATCTTCGTGACAATGAACATTTGATAAAACCCATACAAGTTGTATTCAAATTAGTTTTCCATCACCCTCCAGAGCAAATAGACACTTTGAAAAGTAGCTGAATAGCCTATATTTTGATTGATTGTTCATAGAAAAATGGTTGTTTCAATAAAAAGATTGATTGATTAATAGTCAAGCCTTGTCGGCTAACGCATTGAACAGTTACGTCGTCAAAAATAAATGTTGGTGAATGTTGTAATGAACTAAAAAAAATTAAGTGCTAGACTTTTAGGCCAGAGAGTATCCAAATTAATTTGATCAATTAGTGAGTTGTCCGTTATATAAAAAAAAAACTTTTATATAGAAATTTATTTGTTTACTCATATTTGTCTTGATTAAATTAATGTCACATTAAACTAAAATAATCAGCTGTTATGTTTGGTTGATATTCATTTGATGCTTGCATTTCATCGCGAGTACCTTTAAAGTTTCTATAAACTTTTGAAAAATAAAAATAACTACAGTAGAGCGTCGAAAATCCGAACTAATTGGGACCGAGGGGGGTTCGGATTTTCAATTTGTTCGGATTTTTGAAAATAACCAAGAAAATGCTATTTAGGCTAAAATATATGCCCTTTAATCGATTAAAGTGGTTAGACAGTACAAGCAGAAAGTAAGACTACTTACATATTATGATTTAGAAGAACCTTCACGTCATGATTACGCTTGGAACTCTCAATTACAATACAGTATGTACTGTACATGTTTAAAAATTGACTTGTACATTATAGTTAACACAAACGAAAAATAAAAAAATTATTATACAGTACACTACTGTATGTAAAACACACTGTTATAATGATTACACAGAGAAATGAATGAACTTTCTGTATGAAAAAACTAAAAATGTACGAAAGACAGAGCAATGATATCTACTGTCCTGTAGACACTGACTGACTGAGGGTGGAAGTGATAACTGATAAAGAGATAGACTGAGTTAGTGGGGCGAGCTAGTGTAGACAAAAATAGACAAGCCAAGGTTATTACCCCGCCCCGCCCCGCTTTGTTCAACTCTGAGACAAACACGATATTTGTTTACTGCTAGCGCTAAAGCAGCTTATTAGCGTGACAGTGAAAAAATACTGACAGCCAGTCTGCTGTGAGGGCGTGTGAGAGCAGGTAGTATTAAGAAGTGTTTAAAAAGAGATACTGTAATGTAATGTCAAACTGCAGTGAAGATTTTTGTGGATTTTTTAACGACGCAATTGAAATTTGCGAAATAAAATTTTTGCAGGGGCTGCCTCGGAATGCGTTCGGATTTTTGACGTTTCGGATTATTGACGTTCGGATTATCGACGCTCTACTGTAGATTAATTGCGTTACATCAGGCTAACGACACTCGTGTAACACGTCATAGCTGATTTTAAATATGAAGTTGAATAGAAGTATGACTCTAGACTTAGTCATCTATGTCTATACAACTGCGTTTTTTTATAATTTTGAATTTCACTTTTAAACTAATTATAATTTTATAAATTCTCAATTATTTTTTTTTTCCACGTCACACTGCACAATTATAGTAATTTAGTATATTCCACTTAGTATAAAAATATATATTGGCTTATTCAAACTGAAATTGAAGGGAGGGTGGGAGTAGAGTGGTCGAGATGTGCCACCCAGTCTGTTACAGTTGGAACCTCCAACAAAGGTTCAAACCTGGTTATTGGTGATGAATTTACTGCACTATACTAAAGCCGGTTCTACACGATGCTATGAACACTAGCTCCAAAGTTGGACTGAACGTTTGAGACAAGTAAGTTTGACAGATGGTACAGCGAATGTTCCTGCTACACGGTGAATCGAATGTTTGATCCAATACTTTAAAAAAAAAAAAAAAAAAACAGTTTGGTACCACGTTTGTCCAGTTGCAAAAATGGTGGGAATGATAGTCTATAATAATATATCTTTTAATTGTACACATTTAACGAGTTAAAAATCCCCAGATCATATTTAGGAGGCCTAAATAAAATTTGTTTATAAATAGCAATTTTTTAAAATTATATTTAAAAAATGTATAGTATCTAATTAATCTGCCTGTGATTTTTCACAGGAACTTACTAGTATGAAATATAAATTTTAGCCTACTTAGGCTAATGATTGTGAAAAAGTTAATGAATAATATTACTGGTTAAAAACTAAACACAAAAATAAACCTAAACAAGACGGGTCTTTGGTGGGAATGGAGAGTAAAATAAATAGTACTTCATATGAACGAGTTGTGTAGCCGTTGAGAAGAACCAACGAACATTTTCCTTCAAACATTGGAGGCATCCCTTTGACTCGGTGCAAGAATACCGACATCGGCCGGAACATGGTCAAATGCAAACGTTTGACGCTCGTAGGTTTGAACAACGGCCACACGATTTGACGAACCATCAAACGTCCAACATTGGAAAGTGTTCATAGCACCGTGTAGAACCGGCTTAATTGGCATAGATAAAGAAAATGTTTAGCAAAAAAAAAGCTTGATCATAATTTTTATTTTATAGACAGTTGAGGTTTTGGATTTCATTTAAAGTCTTTCAAACTAACTGATCAAAGAACCTATGACAGCTTACACTTTTACCATTGTTTCCCAAAAGAGTACAAAGTAAATTTTATTGAAGGAAAGGAAAGGAAAAAAGGACTTACAGACCGAAATCACACTTTCAAAAAATTCTTGGAAGGTGTTTCTTTTCAGTTTTCCACAAGATTCTATGAAACAGAAATCACAGATAAACATTGTTTGGGCAGAGATTTCAAAAAAAAAAAAAAAATTTAAATAATGTTCTGAAACTTTTATAATAATTTCAAAAAGATAACTATTTTTTAATCCACACTTAGTTTATTGTTACTAAATAATGTATATCTTTAGAACAGCTTAAATGATTGAGTTTAAATTATACCCATCAATATAAAGACCTTCTTAATCAACTTGATCCAATAATCTGTTTCAAAATGGTAGCTATTTAAATTCGAATAAATCCAAATCGTAAATTTGTATAAAAAACGTCAAGTAAATTTTTAACTAATGGACTCCGTTTTACTGTTACCATTTCTCCGATAGTTTTGACAATTATACAATTCAATAGTAAATTAGGTTTTTTTTGGGGGGGGGGGGATTTACTCTGGGCGTTTTTGAAGTGAAACTTCTTTAGGCGCGGTTAGAACAAATTGGCTTAAATCAGACGAAAAGTGAAACTCTTTCTCTTCTCCGACTTTAACCATCAGTATGCGCAGTGCGAGAAGAGAGAGAGAGAGAGAGAGAGAGAGAGAGAGAGAGAGAGAGAGAGATATATATATATAATCATTTCTACTCTGTTCGTCACATACATCATAGACAGTCTACGCGAACATATTAATACGCAACATATTGAACCAGTAGATACTTACATATTATGCTAAACATGGACTGAACACAGTCATTTTAATATTTATTTAATTTTTGTTGAAGTATTAAAGCTAATGGACGAAATCAGCTGTTATGTTTGAATCGTTGTTTATTGTTTTCAATTCCTTTTGTTTACTTTGTTCTTCAAAAGAAACTACTTAGGACTACAAACAATATCCAACTGAGTCTTTGCCGATAAGGATTTTCAACATGGTTAATGTACAGAGCCTATAATTTAATATTTTACTCAATGACCTGAAATACCGAAAACAAAACATCATACATTTTAATCATATGCCACAAAGAAGAATATTTGTCAAAAACAAAGAATATTGTCACATGGTCTGTAAGGGGCTGTCCGCAAGAGGGTGTCAGTGGCGCACCAATGGGGGTGGACGAACGGGACCTGTCCCCCCCCCCCCAGAAGGTCTTTTTAGTAATGTGGATTGCATTTTAAACTAATCGATCGTTGAATACGTAGTCGATATTCAATTAAAAATTACATTATTTATGATTAATTTCGTGATGTCATCACGAAAAAATAATCGTTCTTTTTTAAATAAATAGGATTCTTACCCTACGCAATCATGATTTTCTTACAGTGATGTTTGAGTCTCGGCGGTCTGGTTCATGAGTTGACGGTATGCGAGCGCTGATTAGCGCCGTGTTGATAATGCTGAAAATTCGCAAGTTATACGGGACGTTGAAAGCGTGACGTTGGTAACGTAGGTCCCGTGTTATACACAGCGTTTTTGAAGCTTTGTCAATGTTGCGTCCTTCACTTCCAAAATGGAAACCATTCACTCATTCTGTCTAAGTGTTTTACAAATAATAGAAACATATGAGGAATTGTGTATCAGGAGGGCTAGACGGTGGGGTACACACCCAGTGCTTTCAAATTGTGTATCAAGCTTCAGCTATACTTACATGAGCTGAGCTTAGTCGAGCAGACCCGGTCCGTCGCGGAAATCCATAGCAGTGGATAAATCTAACAGACCCGCACCGTTCCGACATGTGTCGGAAGGATGCGCGCGCATTCCACCTCACCACAACTACTGTCACAACTACCATAAATTAAAGAACTTTCATCTGTTTAGGATTTGTTGAATATAATATATTATATATTCTGACCTGAGCTTAGTCCCCCCCCAAAGCCAAATCCTTGGTGCGCCACTGGAGGGTGTCATCTCTCTTCTCTTATGATCATTAGTATTTGATGAACTTTTGATCAAATTGGCTGTTGGCTATAATGATGATCTAGTGACAGTGATCCATGGCAAGCATGACGTTACTATCTAAGAGCTCATGCAAAAGGCTCTGGATTTGGTGTCGGGGGCAGGGCCTGAGTATCAACTAGGACAAAACTGAACTTGTCCCCTTCACCAGAAGAAATAAAATAAAAATTGAATTGCTTACTATACTATTGATGGGGTCTTTCAGGGGAGGCTAATCTTGGAGTAATCTTTGATCGAGGGCTTCTCTGGAATACTCAGTTGAATTTTGTTCTAAAAAAAGCAACCAGGGCAACTTGGGTTAGTTTTTTTTTTTTGGTTTTTAAAGGCGAAAAACCTAGGTGGTTATCATTGCCTGGACTTGGGTTAGTAATCAGCTCTATAGTAAAACATAGAGCATTACCCCCAAAATGGCTGCCTGGTCGTATACTGCCATTGTCAGGCCAATTATTGCATATGCGACCTTGGTGTGGTGGTAAAAGGTCCAGCTAACTGGTGTTCAAAAAAGAAGAAAAAAAAAAAAAAAAACGCAGAAGCTACAAAGGCTAGCGTGCCTAGGAATTTGTGAGGCCATGCGCTCCTGCCCCACATCAGCTATGGAGGCACTTCTCAACCTGCTTCCTCTGCCCATTCACGTAGAGGGGGTTGTGTTGCGGTCTGCCTAAAGACTAATAGGGGCACAACTACAAACCAGCGATCTGGTAGGTCATCTGCCTATATTGCAAGAGCTTTAGGGGCTCAAGGTGAACCTTATGGTGTCAGATGAGATGAGGACACTAATCTTTGACCATTCCTTCACAGTCAAAATCTATAGCCTCCCTGGACTAAGTAAAAGCACACAATACTGGTATACGTTTGCTCCAAAATGATCAGAGTTGGAGCAGAAGTTTATGGTCCTAGGTGCAACTTATCTAGGGCTATGGGCTCTGCACCATCGGTTTTTCAGGCAGAGGACATTGCGATTGAACTCTGCGCCTGTGAAATCCTTAAAAGAGGAATTAATGGATCTATAGAATTGATATCCTTTCTGATAGCCAAGCTGACTTAAAGGCGCTGGAATCATTTACCTTTGAATCAAGGCTAGTTTGGGACTGCTTCAAAGTAGTGAATATAATGGCTAAACTCAATGAAGTTACTTTTAAATGGGTGCTTGGCCATGTAGGCGAAAAGGGTAATGAGGCGGCGCCCCTACCTTGCTAGAGTTGGGGAAAAAAAGCCATCTAAGAAATGTTGTTGTAATTTGTATGGAGAAAAGTTGGTTCTCACATTCGAACCATTCTCTTAGACCATTCGAACCATTCTGGGCTTAGGAAAGGCTAAAATTATCATCTGCCTCTCTAAGTCAAAAGCTACTATTGATGGCACAAACATTCTTAGACGGATTTTAGGATTCATTACTGGTCACTGCCCTGATAAATACCACCTCAAAAATGGGGCTGTTTTTTAAAGACTTCTGTCGATTCTGCTCCCTTGGGACTAAACCGGCTCAACACCTGCTTTGCGAATGCGAGGATCTCAAGATACATGGTACTCAGAAGTGCTTTTGTAAGCCCGGAAGAGGTCCGTGATGTTGATCCTAAGACCCTCCTTGGTTTCTTAA
>JAGFPH010000498.1:18649-29855 GCA_018207615.1 Philaenus spumarius
GGAAGAGGTCCGTGATGTTGATCCTAAGACCCTCCTTGGTTTCTTAAGAGACCTGGAAGGTATCTGGGATGATCATTAAAGAGACAATCTTACCACAATAGATCCTGAAAGGTCGCAGTGGTGGGGAGATCTTAGATTTTTCTATTCCATTAAAAAAAAATCATAGGCCTAATTAAATCTATGATTTCAATCCCGAATATTAAATTCAGCCATTTAGGTAATACTATATCATCATTGATATGTTTGAGAATATTAAAAACCTCAGATTAATTATAAGAAGATTGCAAGCCACTGTTTGTTGAAACTGGTATTTTGACTGTTATAAACTTGTATTTTTTTTAACTTGTTAGTTTTAAATCGGGCTGAAATTTTTTTTACTCCGGAGGGGCGTGTACTCATTGGCTGAGTTTATGTCTTCGCCTTTATTATGAGTTTTGTTTTGTCATGTGTGTTATTTAGTATCTGTAATAATTATGTGTTTGATTGTTGATAATCATGTGCTTATACTAGATAAAAGCCCACATAGTTTTAGACATTTAAATTGTAATAACTGATTTATTGTATGAAAGAAGGAATAATTTACATACTATTGATGTATGATGTCTTATAGTCTATATTTGAATCTATTTTCCTTATCATTGCCGATGCATATTTTGCAGAATGTTCCGCCATAGCAATAAAATAATTATTATATTTGACATATCAGAAGCTGAAAATTTTTTATTTATTAGGTAATCAATTTTATATAACTGTGTTTATGTGGATGCTTTATTATTTTAGTTGTATATTATGTAATATTGGCTTGTATATTATGTGTATTAATTGTGGTTTAGTGCTTACTCACAAATTTATTTTATTATCAATGTATTATATATATGACTTGCCTTATACAAATGTGTGTTTGTCTAAAAAGGAATAATACATTGAATTGAATTAATGTTGTAATAAATGAAAATAACAACTTACATACTTATCCAGTTAGAGGCCTAATTCATCATTATAATACCAGATTTGGTTACATGCTTGAAAAACGAAGACAAAGATTGAATAAATCCATGAATTATCTTTTAGTTTTAGGAATCAAACTTTTACAAAAATGGGCTGCAACTTTTCAAATCTTGTCAAATAATTATTTGTATCACACTTTTTATGGTTGGCTGAAAGAGCACCCATTTTATAACTTGGGTAAATATTTAAATTGTAAAATCAATATTGAGATAGTCCAGGTCATCTGTAATATTAGTTTTAAGATTTAATGACTAAATTCAGCCTGTATGTGACAAATTCTATTGCAATGTACACACATGTGCTGAATGACCAACAGATGTTCCGTTCTGTTAACTTTTCAGTGATTAGATTACCTGAATCCAGTCAACTGAACTTACACTACAATTCCTATGATCAGAAGCTTCACTCATTCCAAAATTCAAGTTTTAGATTTTACCAGAAAAAACTAGGTTGTAAAGTATCGTACATGATTTTATGAATAAGATTTTTTTAAATATAATAAAACATAAATAATTTTGAGAAGGATTTTGATAGAGGTAAAATAAAACGTGATGTAATAATAATAATAAATTATTTATACATATACCGTTAATTATTATATTAGGATTATTTTACCAACTACACAATGCCGAGATTAGAATTAAACTTTTGAGAATTTTGTATTTGAATGTTGAACTACGCCTTTTGTAATTCCTGGTTAAACAAAGGTAAGAAGCTTACAGCCATGGGATGTTAATTTATGCTAACAAAAGTAGTAAGCCTTCAGCAAATTTTGAAATTCTGAATATGATTAAAATGGGTAATATAGAGCAACCAAGTAAGTTAATATATAACTGTTGAAATCACTTACCACCAGCAAGTACTGTAATTGAGAAGTTTTGCGATTTATTCAGTATATTTGGTACTCCATCATAAATCCACTCAGACAGAGAATCTTCATTTATGTCTAACGAATTAAAAACATTTCTTCATTCTAGAGGTATAGCTACGAGTCGAACAACACCAAGGCAACGGTCAGACGACTGAATGGAACTCTTTGGCAAACTATATCTCTTAATTTAAAAGAGTAGAAATATGCAAATCAATCAATGGTATAAACGATTCTCTACACTGAACAAGATCATTGTTGTGCACTGCTACAAATGGACTATCTATGGCTCACACACATGGCTCGTGACATCTGGAAAAGTACTCTTGCAGCGATATTTTAGACAAAATAAATACGACCCACTTGTTTACGAGGTAGATCTGATAGAAACAAACCCAAAGTATGCCATTGTGCGACTACCAAACGGAAATGAAGAAACCGTATTCCTTCACCACTTAGCTCTGAGAGGCGATTGTGAGTGGCTGCCAGGTGAATATGATTTCAACAGCCTAAGATAAAGTGCAGTAGCACCAGAAACTTGCATACAAGCAGTAGCCAATTTCGAGTCAGACCTAACAGACCCAGGAATTGATGATCAACTATCTGAACTAAGACGATCCCATTGACAAACAAGAGCTCCCATGCATACCTGAAAGACTACGACTGAAAATCAAGGGAGGAAGAATGTGGTGAAAATTCATGATACTGTTTGTGTACATACGTTTATCTCTTATGTTATCATATGTTCAATTCTTAATAATAATTTAATGTTTATTTTCATGCTAACAGTTATGTCTAGTTTTAAGATTAATAAAACTTAGATTCATTTTGTAAAGGTTTTCTCTTTTATGACACACAACACATGTTTTGTACATTTATCATCTATTGTCGGGTGATATAAAACATATTACAACATTCTACAGGAAAACAAAACAATATATGACACTCACACGATTATGAACAACTTTTTACGTCATATTGCAATGGTGATACACAGTGTACATGTCGAATGCAATAACTTATCAACGTAAAATGTTCAACTGATTTATAACTTACTTAAACATATACCAAAGACATATTTACCTGCTGTTCGAATACCAAAGTTCTGCTGTTGTCCCAGTGAAACAAATTGCCAATCTACATCTCCATTTACTTCTTCCATATCTTCGTTATCTAAAAGAGCTACTTCAGGTTTCATTGCTGCTGTTCTCATAACAGGGCCTATTACAATGGGTAGGTATTGTTCAAACTGCTTTCCTGTAAAATAATACATCTATGAATCACCTCACACGATATAATGTGTATAACATATGTGACCAATGCAGACAAGAAAGTAGCTAAGTTAAATTAAAAGCCATAATAAAACATCATATATATATATATATATATAAATTAAAGACGCAATTATCATTACATATACAGTAGAGCCGCGGTTACCTGAGCCCCGACTAATCGAGTTCCGGGTTAACCGAGATAGTAAACATTTTTTTTTTAATTTCATTAATATTTAATCAATTACAAATTTCACCCGCACAACAACCACGCAACCCAGACACAAAACTCACTTCAACCACTTAAATATTCAAACTAGCAGGAGCTGGTCCAACTCACTACAGATGCCAACTATAACTCACTGTATTTTTATACTAATGAAGAACACTTTCTCAACCTTAACCTTTTGCGCTCCATAGGCGAACTCAGTCCGACATCGCTAATTTGCCGTTGCGCTCCACTGTCGGACTCATTCCGACACACGTTTTAATATGATTTCTATGTTCTAAACAAGTGTAGAATCTGTGGTTTTCGGTCTAATGAGACTTCAATGTTGTTAAAACAGTTTAGAAACCAGTGACAGATTATATTGGCTGTGGAATATATTTTATATCTCTCTGAAGTTGAGCAGCTGTTTGCCAGTCATGATCAAGAAATACAAATAGCATCGTCTTTTATCTTGCGCCTTGTAACTTTTGTTTACACTTTTTCAAGTGGTGTTTATTTTTACTGTACGTTATTATTTTGCAGTTTTGTGTAAATTTTGTTAATGTAAATAATGTAAAGATCTTGTTTTTGTTTTATTTTGTGTTGAGAAATGGCAACTGTTTTAACTATACGTTAACGTGGTTATGTACCATTATTTCGCAAAAATTTTATTGTTAAAATAAATTTTTGAATAAATATAAATACAATTGACATACTTAAACAGACATATTTACTGTAAAAACTATTTTTACAGCTCTAATCATTTTTATTACTACTTTTAAATTAATTAAAAAAACATATTTTTTAAAAAAAATTTTACCTAATATATTCAAAATAGGCCTACTCAATAAAAAAATTTTGTTAAACCTCAAGAATATTTTTAAAATTATTTATTATGGTCACATTTAGTGTAATAAAGTATTTTAAAGGCTCTAAACTCTATTATTCTTATTTTTAATTTCAATACAAAACAAAATAACCGATTGATTTTTTGACCGATTATATTCAAAATAGGCCTACTCAATGAAACATTTTTTATTTAATCTTTCAACCATTTTTTCCTTATTCTCTGTTTTATTCCGAACAAAATGATATATAATAACTTATGTTTACTATTTCTAGGAATATTTTAGCGAATTTACAAACATAATTCTGCAAACAGTAATATTTTAATTGGAGCTGGTGGAGCAGCCAAGTGCCAAATAAATAGAGTGCAAAAGGTTAATTAAAAAAAAAAAAGACTGCTAACTGAGCACAGGATCATTATGCATCTTGCCAGGCTAAAACATTACCGTTACAAATTCACTCAACTTTGAACTTTATGTTATGTACTCAAGCCATAAGGATTAATGAGGTTCTGTTATTAATAGGTGTTACATTTAATTTAACTTACCCATAATTTTACATATCCTTGCCCATGCTGATATAAGATAAGATGTTTGTGGATCATCGTCAGGCAGGTCTGTATGTGTTTTTAGAAGCAAGTCCATGATTTCACCCGCATCAACCATAAACTGAAATAAATAATAACTCTTAAGAAAATAATATACAATTTTATTTTTAAGATATTTCTGCATCTGTTAAACAACAACCAGCTCTTCTTTGACAAGTTAGCATACTACAGTTTGCTTCCATTTCATTGTTTTACACACATTACTACATGAATAAGTTATCTCACTATTTATTTCATCAATTAAAATCACATACAAAGCTTTACATTTAAATGTGGAGAAACAGCAGCTGTTTGGGTAGTATGCTAAGAATCACCTTTTTGCTTTATAATACAATAATTTTACTATGTATCCATCAATCATATGCTATTGACGCTAATTAGCGTAATGTTAAAAAATTAAGATTAGCGCTGACGAGAGTTGAGCGAATTTCCAAAATTAAGTTTATATGTTTTAAGAGTTTCATCAATCAACTATTTGGGAAATTGGACTAGCAACGAAGGTGCTGAATAGCTGCCTACATGTACGAAACATATTAGTAGAATTTGTTTTGCACTTCAGCCTCCAACCCTGGGTCAAGTGCTTCGTTCTGCTCACAGTGGGCAAACTCGTTTTGCAAATTTGCATAACGGTCTCGGATCAAAAGCTGCCTCCATGTTGATTTGAACCAGGTACTATGATGGTATTTTACGTTTTGATCTATTTTGGGGGGGACCAGACAGAAAAGACAAAATGTGACTTCTATATTTATTTTTTTAGATAAAACCCCAAAAAACTGTCATTTATTGACCTAAAAATGTTTTCCTTCTGGTCAAAAAACGTGCTTCCGGTTGTTGGACTTCTTTTACTAACCAACTCCAAGCGACTTTACTTTTATTTATAAAATTATTAATGCAACCCCCAAAACATGATCGGTGTTCATTGACCACTCCTGACCTTAGATCTCACCATAAGTCACTTAAATAGCTCATCATTTATATGGAAATTCGCTAATAACAAATTTGTAACATCAGTTTTAACAAAGTTTATTCATTATTATTAGAAAAAAGTATTGATGGCTTTTTATGGATAAAGAAAGAGCTTTCATAAAAAAAAAGAAGAATAATTGATATCATTTGAGTAAAAGCCGCTGAAAGAAATTCTAACAAAAACAACAATTTTGGCCTAAAACAAAAGTATAGTAGAGGCAATTTAAAAGCTTGTAACTCAGGATGGATGCAAGGAATTGGTTTTTGAATGCTTTATTAAGTATTTCTGCACAGATAACAACAGCTTAAGCCAAATTAAATAATTTTGCCACATTAGACTACTAGGTTTAGCCAATTCATTTAAATATATATGTACAATCAATATGTTTGTATTCAATTACCTTTTCAGAGCCTACAGCTAGACCTATAAGACTTATACACTCTATGGTTTTTCCTCTTAACATTTTTAATTCAGGCTGGTTAGATTCTTTAATTATATATTTCAGTCTTGGTACCAATCTGTAACAAAAATAAGTGTTTTTGATCTTAAAACAGTACATATATAAATTATGAAAGACTTCCAGTAAACATTGCTAGAATTAAATAAAACTCTTTAGTAGTCAAAAATATAAGTTTAAATAGCAGTTTTAATCTATATAAATAAAAATCTAATTGTGCGTTTGTTCAAAATCGATAATCTCCGTAAGTTCTTCACCGATTGCTTTGAAATTTGACACAAACTTTCATTTGAACACAAGCGTGTTTTTATATACTTTTTTAAAAACAGCAGCATCTATTGAAAATAAAAACGAACAAAAATATAATAAATATTTTACGGAAATGGGAAACGCTGTACCAAATAATAAACAAATATTTTTATTGTTGATACAGTAATCAGCTGTTTGCTTTAATATTTCCACTAACAGCTGATTTGAAACTTTGAAGCAATTATTTAATTTCTAACTTTTAGGTTAGGTTGTGATTAGAGTGTACATTGTGCGCGCGTGTATTTGGAGGACTGTTATTTGTTGTTAATTTGTGTTGTATCGTGTTGAATATTTTTTAATTGTGTTTTTATCACCCGACGATGGACGAAGTAGAATGTCTGAAACATGTGTAGTGACATATATGTAAATTGAACAAATACTTCACAAAGGGATTGCTAGCGGTAAGTAACAACATAAAAACAGTTAAAATGTGAGCGAGTAAATGGCTTTACGCACAGTGTGTCATCTCAATTGAACGAGTAGGCATATGTATGTAGTGACTTACTGTTCCTTTTAGACTCCACAAACAGACTGCTTTAGACTTATGGCTAACTCGGTCTCTCCCTCTAGTTTCCTAGAGACCTTTATTATTTTTAAGCTTTGATAAAATAGTTCTTACTCTCTCTGGTTTGAATTTCATAAGGTGCAAAGAGAATTTCTTGCATACAATAACATGCTTTTTTCTTATGGAAACTTGTACGGGGCTGACAAACTTTTCGGCTATGCTTTTGTTTGTGGTAAGCCTAAACAAGATTACTGAGGTCTATGGTGATTTACGTTTCCAGTTACAATAAATCCACTAGTAACCATTTGGTCTTGAAAAGTTTTTCCCATATAGAGAAAAGAGTTTTGTTTTTATAAACTTGTAACAATTCGAAATATATCATAAAACTTAAACGAATAAATATCGAGAGTTTTATTAAAATAACTAGAGGGAGCAAGAATGATCTCAGGAATTTCATTCATTCGACTTGTATAGCCTAACGACATCTAGCGGGAAGCGGGAAATATGTGAACTCCCAGAGAAAGGTATAAAATGTTAACTAATTCGATTTCAAAACTAAAACGAACCAAATAAAATTACTTCCCGATATTTTCGACATGCACTTCTCATATCAAAATCACGCAAATTTAAAATATCAATCCAAGAAAATTACTACTTTAGCCCAATGCTAAACTATTTATTAAATATCTGTATATGAAAGTCGAAATATTCGCCTCTTGACATCGATATCAAAGCTGAAACCGTAAGGAAAATTCAATTTACAAGAAAACTATAAACTCTAAAAGAAAACCAATATAGCTTATAGACAGAATGGATATGTTTACATACAAAAAGTCTTTGACAAAATTACCAAATATACACCGTTTAAACAGGACAATCGGAAAACCAACTTAAACTCATTTACAATGTACTACGGTAGACATCTTCCTTTATGGCAACCACGCCCACGACGAGAGAACTCGCCTATGATTGGACCACAAGTTTACAAAATCATATTTGTTAATTTCTTTAAGTTCTGAACATAAAAAACTAGATTATAAAAGAATTACCAGTAATATGGAGTTATTTAAGTATTTTATTTAATGTATCTATTATTTCCCACTATAAAATAACTACTAACCATTATTTTAACGATGCCACTTTTAAATAAATAATTTAATACTCAATAAGAAACAATATTTGAACTAATTCCTTCATAAACACTCACAAACACCACCACCCCAAAGTGTAGATATAGTAGGCAAGTGCGCAAAAGTTCCAGAGTGTAACAACAGTTAAATAATTTGTATTCTTGTAAAAGCTTCCAAAGCAAGCAGTCACCAAATTGGTCTGTGCTATGCATTTTAAGTAATTGAACTTTTTGGAATTGAACATAACTATTGAAGACATCCAATATAACTGTGAGAAGAACCTAAAGTCCAGATTAAATCAAATGTAGCTGAAAATCCAAGTAAAATGTTAAGAAAGAAGTAATAACATTTGGTGAGACCAGACTATTTACAAACTATAATCTATTGAACATTATTTCAGACACAAACAATTGTAAATATAATCAGAACTATGAACTCAGTGTTCTTTACGATGTAATCGTATTCACCCATACTACATCCTACCAATTAAACTTTCATAACAATTTTATTATCCTTTCATTCACCTTTTGTTTCTTAAAGCTGTATATATATATCTAATATGTCTTTCTTGTTAATACTAAATTAAGCTTGGGAAAAGGCGGCACCAACCTAGCCCGAGATAAGTTTACTGATATCAGTTGTTCAGTTCATGAACAATAATGAACATTATTTTATTGAATCATAAATAATTTGTGATATATTTTTATGTCAAAACTATTTTCATTCATATTGAATATTTCTTTGCATGTGATTAAAGAACCCAGATTTCTTCATTGTTAATTGTGTCGTTAATTATTTTACCAGATACAAGTTAGATAAAGCCTATATTAAATAGTATAACTTTATTATTGTGATACGCCTATATTTGATAATCTAACTTCATAAATGAAGCTTTCTATAGATAATTTTTACTATAACAAATAAATGTGTTGTTGTAATTTGGTACCTCAACGTGCAGGCTTAATAGAAAATTTAAAATAAAAATAAAAAATTACTAAGTCTGTTGTAGTAAACTGAATAGCATAATTAAGTCGAACCTTACACCACTGCAGCGTTTTATCATTGTGTTTGCAGGGTATTAGGGGTGTGCGAGATCTCAAAGTTCGAGAGTTGTATCAAGAAAAAAAATCGATATCGCCTTGATCTCGAGATCGAATAAAATTATCGGTTGTATTTTTCTCGATTCGGGCACAAAATTCTCGATTCATTTAAAATCTCGAACTTTTTATTTGCATAGTTTAATTTTTATTATAAAAACAAAAGAGATAATATTTGCCCTATACATTGTGCGTGGAAATAAATAAAGGTTATGATTCATAAAATCGAAGGCAGATATGCTACAGCCTTCTATATTACATCGCCAATAGCATACCAGAAAAAAAAATACTGTAACCCGAATGACTGTCAAATAAAAAAATGTGTAGTGGATTCATTCAGAAATTTCAGTTACAATGTCCAAGAATTAGAGTATTAAAATATTTTTTAAACTTAAAACAATATACATAATATTTGTTCAATACGTTGTGCATAGAAATATAAAAGTTATGATTCCTTGTCATAAAATCATGGATGGATTTACAGTATATAATACAATGGCAATAGCATAACCGAATGAAATACTGAAACTCGAAGTTGTCCGAATGACTGCCGAATTTGTAGTCGATTAATTCAGAATACATCGCAGAAATTTATATATTGAAAAATGTTTTCGCAATATAGTTTTGTTACGTCAACGGTAATTGCTTCTCGATTACTTATGAACAATGAACATAAACATTGTTTACATTTTCTGATGAAATATAATAAAAATAATAATCGCATATTTGAACAAAATATGGTTACGAATAAGAACTATCTAGTATTGTAGGAATAACTAACTTCCTAACTTGTAGAAAGCTATGACTTTCGTTTCAATCTAGCCGCTTGGCGCTTGCAGGCTTCGTTCCTTTGTTAGTTGTGCTTGGTAATTGGTTGTGTTGTGTCGTGCGTGAAGTACTGTTTTAATCGTTTACATTTTGTTTAGTGAATTTTTGGAAATGAGTTTCAACAGTAAACAATGGATGTTGCGGAATGTTCTAATTCTTCTCAGCCCGCAATTAATAAATCACCGGTTTGGAGTTATTTTATAAAACTATAAGATAAATGCAAAGTGTAACATGTGTAACCGCACTATTTCAATGAAAACTTGTAACACTACAGGTTTAATAAGACATTTGCAACATAAGCATCAAAGGTGCTTACACAGCAGTTGTCAAAGGTATAGAAGAAAATTTAAAAAAAAGCGGTTGAAGACTGAAAATACTAATAAAGAAAAACTACGACTAATATCGGCAATTTTTTCCGACCTCAACTATCCAAGACCAAGCAGGAAACAATAATGGATACAACTGGCAAAATGATTTGTTCTTGTTAATTGCCTTATGATTTTGTGGAATCAAATGGTTTTAGAACATTTATTAATATTCTGGAACCAAATTACATTGTTCCTAGAGTACATTGTACATCATTTTCTAGAAGTGTCATCCCAGAAATGTACTCTAAAATTAAGGACAATGTATTAAAAAGAATAAGCCAAGAAATAGTAAATGGTTAGCCATCAATTTCTTTTACAGTAGATATGTGGACCTCCAGAAATAATGACTCTTATATGTCATTGACTTGTCACTATGCTGATGAAAATATGAAAATATTAAGGCAAAAATTAAACTGTTGTTGCTACTTTCCAGAAGGACTCACAGGAGAAGCTAAATTTAATAAGGTAAGTGATTTAACCAAGTTGATTAGTTTATGCTAATTAAGCTGTTATGTAAATATGGCTATGAAACTTTGAAGAAGCTGGCAATAGTTCCATTTAGAATTTAAAATGTAGGCTAGGCCTAAAGAGAAAAGTGCCTACAAGTGTTAAAGTGTTTACAAGTAGGCTAGTGCCTTCTCAAAATAGGCTAGTAATAATATAGTTGCAACATTATTTTTGGTAACCATGTGTAATACATGTGAGTTTCAGGGTTTTTAAACATCAGAATAGTAGTA
>JAGFPH010000498.1:44846-62263 GCA_018207615.1 Philaenus spumarius
AAGATTTCCTGCTATTAACACCGATGAAATTTGTTTGATAGGAATGTTCATAAGCCCATGATTCAAAGACATTTTATTGAATGATGGAGAAAAACTGCATGTAAAAAATATAGTAATAAATAAATTAAAAGATATTCAGGGAGCCAACATCGAACCCCCAAATTAGTTGAAGCATCAGAAGATTTGTGGAGAGGCTTCAAAGAAATGAACAATTTAAATAATCATGAGAATTCCCAAATAGAGGATTTTGAATCGGAAGTTACACGGTACATATGTGAAGCAAAGCTAAAACGAAGTGAAAATGCTTCTAAGTGGTGGTGTTACAGTAAGAGTAGGTTCCCTAACTGGCTAGACAGTATGTAGCAAGCCCAGCAAGCGAGGTTGCTAGTGAGAGATTGTTTTCGTCTGCAGGGTATGTTGATACATGTAGGAGGCAAAATATTTCACCTACACATGCTGAACAATTAGTGTTTTTGCACGACTATGTTAAATTTAATGAGTAATTTAATGGAATATATATTCCAAATTATATGTTCTTGTCAATTAATTTATGATTAGACTTTATTTTTTCTAATTTTTAATAAATTTTATTAAGTTAAGATATATAGTGTAATTTTAGTACTATGTGTTCAATATTACTTTATTGACTATGTTTAGTAAATATTTGTAAAACTTTAGGTAACCAGGGAGAGCAATTATTTATTTTAGTTGAAGAGTTGGTTATACTTTTCTTAAGTTTTAATTAGTGAATTACCAATGATGACAATTTTGTATTTTAGTCAAGTTGTTATAGTTTTTTCTCCTTAAGTTAGAATTGATAAAATTATTGGAGTTAAAATTTTTATTTGTTAATTATATATTGTTATGTAGCCAAAGTATTGTACATTTTTTTGTTTTAATGTCAATTTATAATTAAATTGTTTAAGTTTGATGTAGGCATACTAGAGTTTAGTTTTACAAAAATTAATTTAGAATATATTCTGAAAATAAAAAATCAGTTTTCAGTGAAATACAATGTTATTTATTGAATTGCAATCTCTCTTCATATAATATTTTATCCTCCTGTCTTCTAAAAGTCCTTTGGCTTATGATTCTTAAACTGAACATAAGATTTTTTTAAACTGGTATTTTTTTAAACATTAACCAATTATTCCTTGGAGATTTACAGTAGCAATTTATATATACTTTTTAATTTAATAGTTTTATTATGCAAACATTTGCGTGAAAATCTTCAATTGGACGGATTTTAAAATTTATTTGACTGAAAACTTATTATAATAACAGCTATTTAATTACTTTTACTTTAAGAATTAGTAGTAAATAATATTTTTTTCATTGGTTTTGAATTGAGACTTACAACTTATTTGTATTAACTTTTGCAGGTCTACAAAATTAATCCTATAAATATTTTCAATTTTTGTTAAAATTCTCGTTCTAGTCTCCAGTAAACACGTCTTGTTCTCGCTCTCGTCTCTAAACCTATACTCTCACATTTTTTCTCGATAATTTCTATTTAAAAATTCTTGATCTCGTCTCGAATTTAAAAAATCACTCTCGCACACCCCTACAATACAAACGGTAGAAAAAAACAGTAGAACGGTCGCATAAAAACGGTAGAACTAGAAGAAGTAGAATACTCTCTCTGAAACATTTTTCTCTTTCCTCCTCGATCCTACGCTCATTCACTTACTAGACTTCAATTTTCAATAATAATTACGAAATACTCGTTAATTTTTCACTCAACATAACTTCAAACTCAGACTAGTGGCACACATAATTAACCTGACTATTCCTGTAAACAAGAAAACACGGCATGAGATGGAGAGAGTCACATAACTTGAATAACATTGGTCACTACTGGTACTTGTGCTAGAACGACATTGATGGATATGTGTTGTTTTGCTTTTACACCCCACTGTAGAAATTAATATTAACAATGGTTCTGTGAGGGTTTGCTCACATCACACCTCCAAATTTAATGTTATTAACGAATATGAAAGTTCTGAGATATTTATCTCATTTTATTCATATTAATGGATATGTGGGGTTTTGAAAATTACCCATCAAGGAGATCAAAAAGATCCTGTTTATGTTGGTGAAACTGTTTTTAGCAGAATCAATCAATGTTTACAGTCAAATTAGTTATACGATGCAACACAAAACAAACACCACCTCTTGTTAGACGACAAAATAAACTACTGCTCGAATGCACTGTTTAATACTGTAATCAAACTAAAGGGAAGGGATCAAGAGACACGACCCGATCAATGTTTAGTCAGTCATCAGTGACCGCCCGGCTCATCCACTCATCTCTTGTCACGTCAATACCAAACGTTGGTTCAAAAAGCAACGAACATTCGTTACCAGCCAGTTTATGTGTTTTAAATGTATGTGTGTACCGCATATAATGTGTAATTGTGTTATTGTTTTCAATCAAATTATTTTCTTGAACAATATGAGACCGATAATCATACGACACCTCAGAATGGCTGAACAACTTCTTCCCAACAACGGCGTCTAGGATCTGACAATGAAGGTATAACCGTTGAAACTAGTTATCCACACGGATAAATATATTGGATTGTTCGACGGAATGAATTAAGGTATTTAGAACCTTCATATATACATTAAAACAGCTGGCCTGTCAAGTCAACATGATGTCAATGTACCTGTGGGAGGTAAAATTCACACCAACTATTGCATTCAATCTACTTCTAGGATAATTGTGTGGTTGCTGGTTTATGAAATCACACCAATGGTGTCTACAAAAAGTCAATTAATATTTTCAAGTTCAATGGCTTGCCAACTGGTGCTACGACTTTGTACTAAATGATCTAGTACATTCAATGTCTAATCTGCAGTTTCACATTGAAGAAGAATCTGACATACAGTAATTAATAAGCACAATAAATAACTCACGTATCATAATAGGCAATAAATTGTTCTTCACAGGAATCTGCAACAGAAGCTATTGTGGTAACAACTTGTTCCAAGACCAGTTTTGTGCCTTTTTGAAACAGCTGTAACAAAATATATTTAAAATTAAATCATATAATAATAGATCCTTTTAAAAACACTTAACACAAAACAGTTGTGAAAATTTGCTAGTGGCTCAAAATGAAACAAAATATTTATTTCTTGTAAGGCTGGAATTGTATTTCAGGGCAGTAAAAAAATTGCAGAAAAATTCAATTAAAGGTAAGACTAGGCATGTTTGTAAGGAGGTTTGTTTTTGTTACAAGTTAGTTGAATAAGTTGGTTTATAGGTTCTATCTTTATTAGAAAAATAATAATGTACGTGCTTCTATCGGTGATACTGCATGCTTACTTATCACTGCTATTACTATTTGTATTAAAAAATAAATGACATTAAGGGTCGGCTCTAGCTGTCGGCCATGTTGGTTGACACTCCATAAGACCAATGTTAAATTAAAATCCATATTTTTCCTTTATTTTTGATCGGATAATTATGAACGATATGTCATTTTAAAGCTATGACCAATACGCATGCAAATGGCTTTTCCAAAATTAAGAAAAACGTTTTGTTCAATATTTATTAACAATTTAAAAAATTAATTTTTAATAATTTTTTATGTTGTCACTATTAGTTATAGCGAAAAAGTACCAAGCCATTTGCATGAAGAATTTCGTCCCCAAGAGTTTGGTATTTTTTTGAAAACGCTATTTGAACAATTGCGGGTTTTAAATGGATTTAGGCTGAGCAATGTCCGTGTAACCTACCGCCGCTATAGGGTGACTTAAAATATTTTTTTACGATGTAACTATTAATTATAGCGAAAAATTATCAAGCCATTCGGATGAAGAATTTTGTCCCCAAGAGTATGGTATTTTTTTGAAAACGCTATTTGAACAATTTCGGGTTTTAAATGGATTTAGGATGAGCAATGTCCGCGTAACCTACCGCCGCTACGCTGGAGTCGCAGGTTGCTTTCTGTTTTACTAGAGCCGACCCTTAAAGTTATTCATTATTTTACGTTTCTGTAAAAGTAAAATAAAACCAAGATTCTGAGATAAAATGATTCATAAAATTAGTTGTACCAGAAAAATATTTAGGTTAACATCTCGTTTGTTTGTTTTTTTTACAAGGTAAGTTGAAGCTTTCATTTTTTAGTTGATTTCTTTTCTCTCTCAACCTTTTTTATTTTACTTTAATTATTTGTACACAATACCAAAAATACATTGTGGGTTTAGAAAATGTAGTTTAATTTGTAAAATTCGTTTGACATAATTATATTACAACCTTAGAAATCAACAAATTCTTGAAAATAAAAAATAAAATACTTTCTTAAAAATTTACATTAAAAATATTTAATAACAACTACTCACTATAACTTAAATATTTTCAGCACATTAAATGAATTTACTTAAATTTTTATTATAAAATACGATATTTAACTAAAAATTCTTCTCCATTTTAACATTTATTTATTTTGTTGTTATTATTTTGTGACAAATTTAAACATTGTTTGATTTGAGTCAAAAGGTTTCAAATTCAAAAGTTTGGCTGACTGAGTCTGGCTTCTATATTCTTGATTTCTTCAAATTGTAACTTCCGTAATTTCCATGGAGGAATTATAAAAAAAAAAGAAACTAAATTTTGATTTGAAATTCAATTTAAAAAAGAGAAAGGTTTTATATAAGTGAAACAGCAAGAAGACAATAGAAAATAAATTGTATGATTGTAAAGTATTTGTATTATGCAGTGATATAAAGAGTAAAGAAGTTTACATAATACAGTTAAACTTGGTTATAGCGTCAACAAAGGGACCGAACAAATGTTGACGCTACGTCGGAGAAACATTATAAAAGATGTATCAACAGAAAATTGTATTTTGTTAGATTGAGTGAAAGGACAAACAACTATACATTATTACCATTATTTAAAACGTTACTCATTATTATTATGACGATTATTAAAAACACAAACTATACTTTTTTTTAATGTACAGCGCTGAGTTCACCTCGAATTATAAATTAGGTAACATTGGTTAGTGTGTAAAGTTTTAATGAGTAAATAATTAAGTTAACCATTTAAATACGTGGACTGTGTAATAACAAACTGTAGCATTACTGTAATTTAAAAAAACACTAAAATTACAGTAAGTATTAAAACATTAACTTACTGTATTAAAAAACAAGCAACAATTTTAAAGTGTCAACATTACTGTGGGGGTGGGGGCAACTGATCACAACTACATAAATGTCTCGCCAGGCTATACGATTCAGTGGTTTATCCCACGCTTTTGGTCATAGGTTTAGTTACACACAGCTGACAGTACATGTATTTCTTCAGTGGCATCGCATCTTAATAGGTAACGTTTACTACAGTATGATATTTTTACAAAATATTAAAATTTAAAATTGTAACATCTTCAACTTCCCAAAGTAAATATTATCAAATTAGATTAAGATCATAAGTCAATTTTGTTGAAAGAGAGCATTTCATTTAATTCAATTTACATTTTCTTTTGAAAGAGCTTATAATTAAAAGTATTTAACGTAAAGGTCATAGACAAATAAGGTATGGTATAAAACCCAAGCAAACCTAAAGTGCGTGTGTAAATTTCATCTATGACAGAACAGTTCAGAATTATTGACAATGTCAAATGTAACCAAATAATTTCAATCAATCCGTATCCAGATTGAGTTGAGATGCGTTAAAAATATAGTGAATCATCTATCATGAACATAGAATCGACCGATCAAAAGAAACTTTGAACTGATTTATCTATAAACTAAACTACGGGGAATAAAATCAATGTACCTTGTTCCGCTTTAAAAAACCAGGTGAGTAAAAGAAATCCGCTTTAGGCACTCTGATACTAACTTCTGTAGAGGCAAGTCACGTTATGACTCTCTTTTAAAGTTTTTTCACAACAATTTACAAGTGTGAATTATTTAAGTTTGTTAGGATGAATCCGATATAGAACGATTCACCGAGGAACAACAACAAGGTTTCTGGAGTCTAAATCACTGGATTAATGTGATTTACCCAGATAAATGAACTTGGACCATTTCGCCATCGTGGCTAGACAATGGATGCAGTAGGCATACATCACCATTTCTAATTAACTTCAATCATCATTCATCCTACGACCAAAGATCATCTGGTGCATAAATCAAGTGGGTAATAAACAGTGCTTTTTATACATAAAAAATCCATGGTACGTAGATGTGCATTTAAATATTTTTTTTACTTAAGATTAAATGCTCTCTTACAAATTATTAAATTTTGTAACTGTATAAACGTATGTTTGATTTGTTTCTTTGCTAAAAAATATTTGATTAATAAAATGTTAAAGGTTAATTCTAAATTGTCTATGTTGATTAGCCTAAACCAACCCTCTTCACATTTCTAGAATCAGGCCATAGAACTTACAACCCGAGATAAGAAATAAAGTAAAGTCTTTTAATAATTGTATTAAAATTAATTTTTATTTTTTGTAAGCGAAGCAACTTTCAGAATGGGGCTCGTCCTTAACTCAACTTACAGAATGTTGAATGAAATTAAAGTAAAATATTTTGTACAACGTTTATAACGTTACAACCGAGTGGTTAAAATATTTATTGACGCTAAAACAGGAGTTTATAATAACGTAAACGATAACGATTTGACCGAACGTAAAACAAAATGACACTATGTCTGAGTTGACGCATTAGCCAAGGCCATTAATACCAAGTTCAACTGACACCTGATTATACGCCTGGGGGAGTGTGAATTAGATTTCTTAAAAATTGGCCAAGTTAGATCCTCTACACTTATAGAGGTGATGACCATATTTGGTATGAAAGTAATGGCAATTATTTATTCACTTAAATTACTTCTCATAAAAGTTTTGTAAATTATTTCCTCAATGATAAAAAGCAGAGGTTGTATCGAAACAGTTAGTGTATGCACAAATAGTAAATCCTGTTTTTGGTGCTATTCTTTAAACTGTATAAATGCTTTTTAATAAACCTTGTGCATACCTTGACCGGGCTTTAAAAATATATCATCTTCATTTGGCGATAAAGCTGTCAGGATGGTTATTGTTGACAAACAAAATGCACATTCACAACTCAAATCGATTCGTGTTTGTCAAATTACACGATACTGGATTGAAATTTGTTTTTGAAGCTAAACTATAGTTATATCGATCGAGTTCGGCCGATTTTAAATAGATTAGATCTATTTTGAATTCGGTATGGAAATTGAAAATCATGTTTTTAACTTCTATGTGAAGTTTGAAGACGATATCTTGTAAATTGACAAAACCTGGACTGTTTGAAGTATAAATGTGAGTTTTATTCACAGAAAAAGGCCATCTCGTAAATATGTGTAGCTGGTCTAATTTGGCCAATCTTCAATAAATCAAATTCAAATTTGGTAATCTGTTCCAGTTTCGTTAATTTCCAGAATAACAATCAATGTCAGTGTAAATATGCTCAGTAATAATGAACTATTTTCGTACAAACTTTTTTTAAATGCGAAGCACTTAAAGAAAATTTAAAATTCCTACGCACGGATTTAGCAACTCAATTTAAAAAAAATAACTAATCTGCAGCCGCTCAATAAATTTTTGCTGTACTTAGTTTAAAAGCTATATTTAAAAAATAACTAACCAGCAGCTGCTCAACGCAAGCGTTTTAACGAAAAATATCTAAATTGTTTAAGTGACTTGTGCTTTTAAAAGTAAATAAGAAAAACGTTCCATACTCCTTGATCTTATTTACACTTATATTAATAACTTGTAAAAAACGTTTCAAGTTGATATTTTTGAAAATTGTCAAAACTCAAGCCGGTTGAAATGCATTACAGGGTCCGGTACTTCTAAAATCATGATGTCCGAAGATAAGTCAGGTGGCTCTAGATTGACCAATTTTCAAGATACTAACTTGAAACTCCGGGTAGAAGTCCATTATATGCATTTTAACTTCTATGTCAAGTTTGAACTCAATTTATATTTAAAATCAACCAATTTAGACTCGCTACACATATGGACGTGACAAATTATTTTCTGTGAACAAGATTTTCTGTCATACTTCAAGCAGTCCCAGTTTCATAAATTTTCAATATATCGTTTTAAAAGTCTATATAACAGTTAAAAACATGTTTTATTATCTCCTATACCAAAGTTGAAATCTTAATTTTGAAAAATCTTGAAAGTAGATTCTTTTACCGTGCACTTATTATTTTCATATATAACTTGGACATAGCGTAATTTTTTTTATGTCCCACTCAAATTGATATCTTCTATGTTATTATAAACCCCTGTTTTAGCGTCAATAAATATTTTAACCACTCGGTTGTAACGCCATAAATCTACAAAATATCAATGTCAAACTTTGAATTCAGTTTTGTCAGAACTTGAAAAATGATAGAATTCCCCATTTCCTTTGATTTTGGGCCGCCTATTTTCTCAATCCTTAGAATCAAACCGTAAAATAAACAAACTACGTATTTTTTTCACATGTAAAATCTCCTGCGGGCCCCATCTAAGTTGGTAGAGTGGAGGGGGGTTCCACTACAAGCAACACTGCTAACTCCCCCCCCCCCCCCCTAAGGAACAATTTTCATGGTAAGCGGTGTGCTGTGTGTAACTAAACCCACGACCTTGCTGGGGAAAGTGTTCGGACAATACAAAAGCGCGGCAAGACTAAATCGTATAGCCTGACAAGATATTGAAGTAGTTGTGATCAGACCGTTATCTCCTCCACAGTAATGTTGACACTTTACATTTGTTGCATGTTTCTTAATACAGTAAGTTAATGTTTTAATACGTACTGTAATTTTAGTGTATTTAATACCGTTTGTTAATACACATTTCATGTATTTAATCATTAAAACTTTACACATTAACCATTGTTACCTAATTTATAATTGTAATTGACCTCAGCTCCAATTATCGGGACCCTACTGTACATTAAAAGAAAAGTATAGTGTTTTTCTTTTTAATAAACGTCATGAATAATGTTGCCAATAATAGTAATACTGTATAGTTGATTGTCCTTTCACTCAAGGTAACAAAAACACAATTTCCTGTTGGTACATCTTTATAACATCACTCGGACGTAGCGTCAACATTTGTTCGGTCCCTTCATTGACGCTATAACCAAGTTCAACTGTATTCAAATTTGTATATTTAGTTTAAATTGTCTGCATTTATATGTGATTCAAATTTATTTTTTTTTAAGACAATACCATTAATTTTCTTATCCAAAATTTTTGTTTTAATTAATATATTTGTCCGTTTGATCTATTTCAACATGCATCATTAAATTATCAAAATCAGTTATCATGTCTGTCTAATTATCACTTAGTAACCACTTTCAATTTTTCCAAGTAAATTCAAAGTTAAGTATTTTCACAGTAATAAATTTGTTTAAAGAGTAAGGTTAAGTTTTTAAATTCTTATTACATAATAAGAAACAAGATGGTGTCAGGTGCAGTTATATTTAGCGGACTATTTTGGCGGCAAACTATGGCCAGCAGACAACAAGATGTCTATCTGTGGAACGACAAAAGACCAGCTGAGTGATCTGTGAAATAAATTACTGTGGCTAAGACATCAGAGAAGTAAAAAAAATATTATATATTTTTTTAATAGTTTACTATTTTCAACTGACAAAATTTATTTGTTCTTAATAAAATGCATCACCGATATTTAGTTGAGATGTTCTACAAGTCACCAATTTGTTTGAATAACTTTGATAGGATTTTGAAAACTGTAACTCAACATACACTTAGAAGAAATAACAAATAAATAAATACTACTCACCTCAATAAACTTACTGCCTAGAATATCATTGAGTTTAGCCATAACTGCATTCAAATGCTGTGTCAGAATGTGTTTAGGACAATCTTCGCTGAAGTTTACCAAAGCAGCACCTTTACAAAACAAGAAATGTTTCAAGTGTATTTGCCTGTTTGAGAAATTATACATTTTTATTAGACAACTCAAATAGGTACTGATAACAGCAAGAAGTGTGCAACATGTAAAATCTATGGACGGGCATATTAGAGTTTAGACTATAGGAAACTCTATTGTAAAGAATAAAATCAGATAAATAATTAGCAAATTCAATTATAAAAAATAAAAGCAGATAAATAAGCAAATGCAATTGTTAAAATAAAAGTAGACGATATATAGTAATTACTGTATATTTTAACTTGAAAGGAAGACATTTTAAAAACTAAAAATAGATGACACTGAGGCTATATTTAGCTGTGGGATGGACAAATAGCAAGTTTCTGATGGGAATGGAATCAAGCTCGCATTACATGAAGTGACAATGACAAAACCATTGTGAAAAAAGATTGTCTAGTCAGTCGCAGAGCAGGCTCGGTAAAGCGCACGTCGTAAGTCAATTGCAATGTAGACTCAGTAAGGTTAACATTGTCGTGAAAGTCAAATACTGGGCTCAGAGCTGTGTGCGCATGTTGGCGTTGTCAAATTATGTAGGTTTGAAAGTTGTAAAGAACAAATAGTACATTAATTCAATAATATTGTTTTGTAAAAGACGATAGTTTGACAAAGAGGCGTTATTTTTAAGAAATTTCTTCGTTTTTGCTTGAAAGGCAAAATTTTATATTCAGTTGTACGTAAGCAAGACAAAGTTTCTCTGTGTACAAGATTTGGCATTGTTTTATGGTTGGTGAATTGGTGAGAAGAGATCTTCATAAATGTGAAATTTGAAGTTTAGTAAAAAGATAAACAGTGCATCGAGTGAAATTGGGTATTTTAATATAATAGTGTCATGTGGTACTTGGACCGAACTAGCTACGGAAAACTTGCGAAATTTGACGTCACAAGTCAAATTGTGAGACACAGATGTACTAGATTATAATTTAACATAGATCAAGAACAATGTAGAATGTGAAATGAAAGAAGAAACATAAGGTTTGTTTACATTTTTATTTTATTTTGAAGTTATAAATACAGATATTTAATTTTTTGATAAACTAAGTTTTTTAAATTATGGTAACTTGATATTTAATAAACAGTAAAGGTTAATTTAATAAATAAACCCACTTCTACATTTATTTTTAATAATTAAATATATATTTTTATATTTTAGAAATACCTTTCGTTACAAATGTAAAAACATTTAACATTAAAATACAAACAGACTGAATAAATTTAAAAATAGAAAACATAAATATAGTTTACAATAACCACTAGAGGATCCACCTCCTGCTCACTTCTCACATCAACCCCGTGGAAACTCACGAGAAAGCAAATGCAAACAGATTATTATATTTTCACAGAAATGACAATTGATTAGAACAGACACTTGGATCAGGTAGAGAAGACCTGCATCCTGGCATGTGCGTAGAAGGACAAGAGTTTTTACGTGAATGACAGGACTATTTAAAAATAATAGACAATTTAAAAATTCTAATGTGGCTTCAAGAAATTTTCAATCTAGTAAAAATAAATGACCCTGGACAGCTTTTTTTTTTAAATATACTGACCTCTAAAATTTCATTAAAATCCTTTCATGAAAATGATTTCAGCTTCAGAGGGAGCCTTCTTTACTTTAAAGCTATTCCCTCGGAAGTCATATTTATTTTGAGTGTTAAAGTATATATACATTCATGTTATATTCAGACTCTTAAATTTATAATGTACAATTGCTTCTAGGAAGTACATTTAGAAATAACAAATAATTTAACCCCATAGTCACTACTTGGCCCGGTGCACATGAGCTGCAAAGTAATCTGGATGCCGAGATTGTTTTCAATCAGATAGGTAGAAATACGTTGGGAGTAATGGGGCAATGCACAAGGGATGAAGATAGCTATCGTGTACCCTCTGTCTATCTCGATAGGTATCGAGGCAACCGCTGGTTCCTCTCCCTATCTGTGTTTTATCTATTCTCGGTGTTTCACTAATAGTACACAGTTGGAAATAAACAGTGCACATGTGATGCTGTGTCAGTTCTATCTGCCTTTTTAATCAGGTAAGTTTTCAATAATATAATTGAAAACTTAATATTAATTTCATATTAATCTTTGAAATTAATATTAATTATATTGATATTTTGGTATTAATATCAATGAGTTATTAATTACATTGTAAGTTATTAAATCAGGTAAGTTTTGAATAATATAATTATTAATTTCATTTTTGAATAGTAATTTAGGAATACATGCTTTACCCAAAAATGAAATATTATTATAACAAATTGTAGAGAATATTTTAATTTTTTTAGGCGAAAAACCTGGGTGGTTGTCATCGCTGTAGAGAGTAAATTATAGAATTGAATTGTATACTTTAAATTCTTATTTTATAAAACTTTTTACTTTGTTTCACTAAATTAGATCAAATCAACAAAACTCTCACTTTATCGTATACAGTTACTGTATTTCCTTTCCAATGGTTTTTGTTTTATTGAGATTGGATGGTTTTTAGTGGGTGAAACATTCAATACAATTGTGTTGTGACGACCGCACGCACAACTATGCGGGTTACCACTTTGAGGGTAAATCTTAAAAATGTTATTATTCATTTTATTAATATTTATCTTTAGTTAATAAATTGATAACCCATGGAGGGTGAGATTTCGACGTGAATGTGGAGTTATTTATTGAGGGAGCTCAAACAACATCGCTCAATATGGGATGTGCGAGGTGAAAAGTACACGGGCAGGGGAAAATGATTTGAAGAATTTTTGTTAATCTTCCCTAAAATCGATGAGAATAATGTTGCATTTTCTGCAGACATTCTGAGAACATTTTAAATATCTTGCATTGTTAAATGGATGAACCCAATACCCTTTTCTTTTACGTTCACTTTCACAATAATGTCTTTGTACACAAGTACAAAAAAAAACCTTTTTTAAAAATGTAAACTTGTGTTTGATCCATCTCGTAGGAGAAACAACACTAGAATGGGACTACAGTCCCTAACAGAAAATTTCCAAAGTATCAAAGAGACAGAATTGAAATGACACGGTGTCCTATCTCCTCATGTGCACTGAAACTCGATAGGTATCGGTCCTTCAAATATATAAACCTGAATAAACTTTTACTAGTAAATTATTATTAAATACAAATTACAGCATTAATTTGTCCAACATTATTAGAAGGATTTGTAATAAATATAAGGGAAGTTAATTATGAAATTTACCAAATTTAAACCCTTTAACTGCCATATTTCTGACTGCAAGGAAATCCGCCTCTGCCTTGTTGTACTTACTTGTCTGCATTATCAAAATCAAAAGTTTCATTATAATTGATTTCAATCTACTAGGTTCTCAGAACTCTTATAATTTCCTTTTCATCACTAATATTTTCTGCCATAATTATCACAAATGGCAATAAAAAGCAATGTAAACTAGCACAGTAACATATCCACTAAATGACACATATAACCAACATAACGCATGGTTGCATACAAAGGAATAAATCACATACTTGATCTTATAAAAATGATTAAATGTTTTATTAATAACCGCTAGGTTTTTGTAGGTATATTGCTTGAAGATTAAATATCCAGCTACCAAGATATAAATATAAAAGTGGCACCTGAAAAAGTTATTTCACGAGCATGCTAGTTATACTGTCATCATTCGTATGTCTTTTAGACAGACTACCTGATTTTTTTTACTGTCCTTCTGTGTAATCTGAAACAATAGTAGCGTCCAACTATGACTTTGTCAGAGGATGAGTGGAGAGTGTGTTAAGTATTTTCTAGAGCTGTATAATGTATTAAGGGTTTGAATATTTTATAAAACACTAATAAAACAAATTATTTAAAAAATTACATTACTTTTTATTTACCATAAAACCCACGATTCTGATTTTTGGCCAAAAAGACTGATTGTGACTAGCTATGGGTGTTAGTGCTACTGATGTTCAAGGATTGACGGAAAATCCAAATTTTTCAAGTTCATATTCAGAATGGCCAAAAATATTTGCACATCTGCAGTTTGTTTAGCTTATTTTTTGTAATGTGTAATATGGTCCTCCAAAATAAACTTTTATTACTAAATATGTTGTTTGTTTTACAACGATTTCTTCATTATTCGTACCAATCCATAACACTCTCTCCATAACATACGCCACGACCTGAGTTTTAAAGAAATTATAAAGCAAACAAATTGATTAGGTGGATTAAATCTAATTTTAGTTTATCTCAGTTAACCCTCTTTTACCAAACCCCGGTTAACTGAAATTTTTTTAAAACAATTGGTTCATATGTAGACCTATGTTGTCACCCAGGTGTCAATGACCCAACGTGTAATGACGTGACTCATCTCCTATCTCAAACTCGTATTTTGTTTTGTCACTAATCAGGTGTGTCAACTTTTAGTACAGTACAGAAGACATGGACCATCGCCAGACAACACATTCCTCAGTTTTGAGGTAGGCTCACAATTCAGCATTTTATTTTATTAAATAATTACTAACTTTGTAAATCATTATTATGAAATAATTCATTACTGTGTTACAATGTTATATCTAGATGGCAGTTTCAAATAACTGTGACTTTGAGAGATGGTTTGATAACGCAGCTCATAAACTGTGCAAAAAAAATCAGAAAAAAGTAAATTTCAGGTGAAGTTAAAATTTAATCTGCAACAAATCAATTACTGTACTGCACTAAGGATTGTTTTAATTACAGACATTTTGTTTGCACTATCCTAAATGGCTTGGCCTCCTTTGATTTGGTTAAAAAGGATTAAAACCGAAACAAGACTATACTGTACTACAATATGAATGTGTGAAAGTTAACTTATTTGAAATTCTACATTTAATTAGATAACTTACCAGCATGGGCTTGAACTCTAGGGTTTTCATTGTTATCTAAAACCATGAGAAGTCCGGTAACAACAATAGCATGGAATTTCTTTTGAAAGTCTGGAGCAAAATCAGTAGATATCTGACCAATAGCATTACAAGCTGCATACCTAACACGTGGATGCTGTGGAAGTAATACAAAATGTTATTAATTACTAACATTATTATAACCTTTGAAATGTATGATTGTATGAGGAGTGACAAAAGGAGAAATGTTTCTGAAAGTCCTGTTTCAAACCATACGTTCTCAAATAAGGATACAGATAGACCCAATGAGAGGGAGGGATTGAGATCTTTCAGGAAATTACGTAAAATCTGAAGGTGTATCTATAAATTATGGATTTCTTAATTCATTAGCAAATTATTTCACGGTTTTGAATAATAATTGTAAAATAAGTTTCTGAGAAATAAAAGCCTATAGTTTTCAACATTTTTACCAACTTAAAGCATTTTAATTGTCCTCAATATGAAATGCCCAACATTTTGCGATTGAATGCCTACATAATTGTTATTTATCAATTTAAAATATCGTGCATGCACATTGTTACTTTATATAAGGGGCCTGTAGGTTACCACCAGCGAACACATAAGACCAATAGAAGGGGTATCTTGGCGCAGAGGTGAAGCTATCTGTTCCGCGCACGTCCACAACAAAGATGGCGGCGCGGGGATGAATCACCCAAGTAGCGAGCGCTCACCAGTCAGACTCGAGAAGTCAGCTACCCAGTGCAGCACATTTAAACATTAAGTTTTATTTGTATTTTTACCAGGCTTTAACTATATTTTGTAGTTTAAATTTGTATTGTCTTCAGGGATTATAGGTAGTTTTTTCACATTTTACTTTGATTGCAATTATATTGAATTAATCAACAAATAATGTCTTATTTGACAATATTTTTACTTTGAATTATTTTATTCTTTGAAAAACAAGGAATGTAATCCGTTTTGAAACGATAAAAATAAAACCACTTTTGATTGTTATAGGATAAGTTAAAACCCAATTAGTACTTTTTTGTAGTCATTGATTTATAAAACTTTAGAAAAAAATTTTCATTTAATAATTGATTGTTTTAACAAACATTTTCCTGTTTTGGTTTTGCTCATTTGTGTTCACAACGCAATACTTAAAGGTTAGATTAATTTAATCAATAATTGGTACAATATTTAATTTACAAACAAAGTATTAAACAAAATCTAACTGTAATATTATTACATTACAATAATAGGCCTTCATGGAAGCATTGAATCCAACACAAGAAATAAGCGAAGAGTTGGCTTTCTGGTCCCGGATCGCTAGCCGGCCGGTCGCGTTTGGACTTTCCACTTAAACCTAATGTTGTGTCCAAAGTATAAGTCGTAGATTAAAATAAAAACCATAAAAAAATAATTCAGTTACCGCTGTAAAACTTTCTTGCTTTGATGACATGTCAATTGTGCTGCATCATCTTGCACCTAACATCATTTGTGCTGCGGTACTTTTGGTTGGGGTATTGGATCATTTAGCAATGCTTTTGGGAATATCTTCAAAGCTAAATGTATCACAAAATTCTTTAGAAAATGATTTGGATTTAATTGTGATACCTACATCACATTCTGGAGAATCAACTGTGAGAAACTGACGCTATTGATCCTTCAAGGTTTAGTTTTTCTTTGAACCCTAGAAAATAATGATTCCGTTATGTATTGTATATGATTTTACTTACAGGATCTTTCAGGAAGTTAAGAACAGCTTCGACAATGTTTGGTAACAATGTTATCATTTGTTTGTGGCAGCCTTCACCCACTGCTGATATAGCCATCAGAGCAGCATGTCTAAAAATAATTTCAAAATACATATTAAAAACCTGAAATCTGATGTGTAGGTTTGTATAATTGTGTAGTTAATTAATTAATGGTACAAATTTCTAACAAAACGAATTGCTAATAGCCTTTAGCTTCTAGAGTTCATGTATTGCCAATTTCAATAGTTTATAAGGCAAAAGACTTATCTACATTAATGTACACATGACTAAACTAATAATTCAAGCAAAGTATTAATGGTGATAAGACAAACCCTTATTAAATTTATAGATAACAACTGTTAAACTAACTGATAAATTCCTTGACACAGTCTAGAACTAGTCTGCAAATCCTGTATAGGTTAAATCACTTCGATGTAATATTTTACGGTGGAAACCAATTTACATCTCATAAACACCAATAAAAGGATTATACTGTTAGAAACATTGTAACATGTAGAAAATCAATGTAGTGATGTTATTTTAGGAATAAATGTTACCATTAATTAATTTTCAGTAGGTGTCATTTGTAATGTATTTTCAAACACAAAACACAAGCCAGAGTATCAACCCTGATACAAATTTATAATCATTAATTTAAATAATTAAATGAGAGTAATAAACTTTACACATTCCAAAGTGAATTAATTATCAGATAAATAATGAATATAACTAAAATTTCTAAAGCTTAATTAATCTATCTATCAAGAAAAAGCCTCAAACTAAAAAAGAGGCATAAATAAGTAACGCTATTCGACGATTGTTGCGACAAGAATGTGGAACACTGTGTGCAAGCATGCCGACTCGACCAATGAGAGATCGGCGTTACACTC
>JAGFPH010000498.1:77263-111820 GCA_018207615.1 Philaenus spumarius
TTAAAGACGACTGACTATATTTATTCGAATTATTGGAGCGTTATAATCTGGAGTATAAAATTGTTAAATCTGTAAGTATTTTATGATTTTTTTTGTCTCTTGGTAAAAAAAAGGTGTAATAACAGTAAAAGCAGTTATTTTACGTGTAATAATTGGCAGAATGGAGGCCCGAGATATAGACCATATTGGGACTTGTTTTAAATGCTCTTTCCTGATTAAAATGTATCAGTTGTAGCAATTATTACTTTTTTAGGTAGACTTTTCTATGTACAATTATTATTCTTATCTATATTTCTACTTACCAACTGTTCACAATTTTTATTTTTCATGTTTTTGTATGTATTAATTATAGTTGGTAATTACCCAGTATTAATTGTAGTTGATATTTGTCCAGTATTAATCATAGTTGGTACTAGTCCAGTACTAATCGTAGTCGTTTTTGTCCAGCATTAATCAAAGTTGGTACCTATTAGTCCAGTATTATTTCAAGGTTGGTATTAGCCTAGTATTATACATTTTAAAATTATATTTTTAATTTAGTAGTTAGTTACATCCAACTTTAACTTAACTCTTCGCCTATTAAAAAGTCAACTATCAACAAACTTCAATTATTGTTAGTGTTTTGTCGAATTAAACATCGGTCCCTTCATTTTAGCGATGAAAATATAATATAATCTCTTTGTAACTTATACCATATAAAAGCTGAAGTTTTAAACTTTATATCGCATGAATTCATATTATCCCTTTCCCTTCTTGAGAAATTGAGTTTAACACTAAACCATATTTTTAAACATTTTAGGGATGCAAAAGTAAGATTTTTCTGCTAAAATGGGTAAACTTAGAAGTATTATACATTTTTCTCTAGAAACCTTGTAGTTTAAAGAGCAAAACTTGAAAATTTCATGATTGGATGAAAATAAATAAATAAATATATGAATTGTTTTATATTTACAGTCGCTTTTTGTCTCGTGGCATTTGAACAGTATAACGTGAAAACCTAAAAACTTTCAATGGTCATAACATAATAACGAAGCGAGATAGATTGATCAAATTTGGTGTACTCTATAGGTAGAACAAAAAACTAAGCTTCATTAAAATGGTCATGGCCTGCCCTTCCCACGCACCCAAAGTAAGCTAAGGCAACTAAAATTCACCACAAGTTTTCCGACTTCCACAACGTCACATGAGAACTCAAGTGAAGATGGTGGGAGAAATAATCTGGTTGAATTGACATGTTGTGTTGTGGTGTATGATTCAAAGTTTAGATGAAAAACCTAACTGAAATTTCTGAGTTCATCCTATTACTGCCAAAAGGGATATACAAAGTTTCATAGCTGAACTGAGATGTGATGAAAACAAGTTTTATAACTTTTGTCGGCTAAGCACAAAAACATTTGATCACTTGTTGGAATTGATTGATGGCAGGATCAAAAAACACCAACTACCGGAAAAGTATACCTCCAGAAGAGAGACTTTTAATATCACGCATGCGCAGTTTAACAGTTTACAGTGATCAGGTGCGTATTCAACTCACGCATGCGCAGTTAGTTTTGTCTTGAGCAAAGACATAAATCAAGTGTCGAGACGTCTTTTCTTGTCGAAAGATGTCTTTCGACAACACATGGTCAGTGTGCAGCATCCCCATTTTAACGCATGTTAACTCTTACGTCAAGACGTCTTGTGACAAAACGTACTGTCGAAAGACGCTTTGTCCATTCCGGTGTGCGGCCGGCCTAACTGTTTTGTATCAGCGGGGACAAATTGATCTTTAAACTGGGAGATTCCATCCTTGCTGAGCTTTTGTTTTGGTAGAAAACTGGCAATGATGTAATATAAATATTTTGGAAGGCTATTGGATGTTTTAATCTTCCTGATAACAAACAATGGCATTTTGTGACTTCTATTAGCATTCCTGCAGAGAGCGATTGTTATCCTTTATTGGGGGAGTTTAGAGCCTTGTACAGACTGATTTTGTACAGCAAGGGTTCTTGTGGAGAGCATCTTGTAGTTCAAACCTGATTCGGCAATGTTGTACACTTGGTCAGGTGTTAACTTATGTTCTTTAATTATGTAACATCGGAATAAATTCACTAGAAGCTGTATCATCAGCAGACAGCTTCTTGTCGGAAATGATTACCTGCGTCGTTTTTTCCAGCGAGGCAGCCAGCCTTCACTTGCTGTATACTTTTCGTTTTAACTGTCTCCTCCCATTTTTTTTTTATTACAAAATTTATGTGTGTTATTTATGATTGGTACAGATAATGGAGTTTCTTTTTCTTTCCTTTCTCCCTTTAACAATTGTCACTGCATGACTTTCCTGTTCTTTCTCCAGTCCTTAATCGTGGTTATCCTAACTACTATATCACCTTTGTCTTAACCTTTCAACTAAATTTAGTTTCTCTGCTAAAGGGTGATTTGTTTACGTTTTTTGATTGATATAATTTCACTCAATTTGGTACACTACACTCAAATACACCACTTTAAGAAGACTCACAAGTGTATATGCAATACTAACTCACATCGCCAATGATAAGTCACCTAGTCACATGAACAGAGCGGTGAACCGAAACAATCACCGATAACGATATGGTCGGATTAAGCGAGGAGTCAGTTTAACCGAATTCGGATTAGCGGAGTCCTAGTGTAGTTAATTTTAATACTATGTAGACCCATTCATAACAAATAAATAAATAAAAAAAGGCTGCACCTGTTCAAAGACAGACCTAATAGTGGGCAAGAATTGACTCAAGGGTTGATCATATGGCAGCTTAGAGACTTAGCACACATAACAAATTATGTAAGTCATTCAGTGTAGTTTTAACTAGAGAGGCTACACATACTTTGAGCATAACTATTACCTGTATAATGGCTGGCAGCAAATCATGGAGGTGTCTTTGTATAGCTGTGTCTTTCTCATGCAGAAGAATAAACGCAGAGACTGCTTTCACAGCTTGGAATCTAACCTAAATATAAAATATCTGATTAGAATAGTAATATTGCTTCATTGTATCAACTTTAGTATAAATAGACAAATAAAAAACAACAAATGTCGTCATAAGGATTGTTGACAGCTTCAACTTAAGATAGTTAATTAACTTACATTGTAATTAGTAGTATCCGTCAATGTCTGCTGCAACATTTGTTTTATTACATCCAGATAGTTTCCTTGTTGATTGCCAAATACTCCTGGTACAGATCTAAAACAAAGACAAATATTTATACAACAGTATATCCTTCCATAAGTATAATTAGGTTTCAATATAAAAATCACATCTTTATGAGGCTTCTGTCCAGTATTTGGCATGGTATCAACTAAAGAGTTGATCTTGATGGAATAGAGTGTTGTCAACAACGGTGCATGTTCAAATTGTATTTAAAATAGGCCCCTTATTTCAAAAATAAATTTAAAACAAATTGATGTTATAACTTTATTTAAACAACAACGTAGGAAAGATATTAGAAAAACCAAAACTCTATCTAATTTTACACTAATTTAAATAAAAAATAATAAGAAATTCACAGTTAATTGAAATTATTCTGTCTAACTGCTTTCAAGTAGTTTTAGGCCTATATATTTTTTTATAAGTCTTAGGCCCGGTTTCTCAGTCGTTTAATAAATAATTTATCGAACCGATACCTTTATAGGTTCCATAAACATGATAATTTTGTTTCTAGAACGCTCAATAGACTTATCGAATGGATAAATCGATCAATAAACTATAGTGCCAAAATGTAGCATATAAATATTTATCAAAACAATAAATGTACTGTTACAAAGTTATGTTTGATTATTAACGTGATTGTAGGACGTATTGTAGTATTGTGATTAATAAAATGAATATTGAAGTAATTAATTACAGCAGCAGTTGAGATGATGAGTTGATTGAATTAATTCATAATTTGCCTGTAAGAATCTATAAAATAAGACTTGATGCATTCAATTTTTATTCTGATAGTGAATTTACAGCTAGATACAGGTTCAGTAAAGAGACAGTAATTTTCATTTTGAAGCTTATCCCAGAAATTGAAATTATTAATAACAGAGTTATGTCATTATCAAAAAGTTATTATCTAGTAAGCCCCCGTGAAAAATCACAGGCTGATTAATTAGATACACATCAGAAATAATTTAAAAACCAACTATTAAAAACAACATTATTGAATACTTCTGTAGGCCCACCTAACTATGCTGACGGGGATTTTTAACTCGGTAAATGTATACAATAATAAGGATTATAAAACTATAGGCTTATTTGTTAACCATTTTTATTTACATAGTATTAGTCTACGTTATTATATATTTTCAAGAAAGATAAAAATACTATCTTTTAATTGCTTTTTATTTCATATTAATAGATCAAATGACAGAAGTTATTAATATTATAGTTGAGAAATTAATAATCGAATTTGTTTATATGTAATACGAAGATATACAAATGTTTCTGAAGTTAAACGAATAGGTATCTCTTCTTTAAATTTGTATAAACAAATATATTGATGATAAAAGGTTGTATTTATATAAAGTTTATAACCTCAAAGCAAAAATATTATAACATATATTATAGCATACATTAATTCTATAACTCATATTTAAAAATATCAACTTCACAAGAAATTATAACGACTGAAGTTGTAAAGATAACCCCAAACTATAATCTACACTGGGTTTCTTTAAGTATTACAGATGATGGTTGAAATTAGCTGTTTAGATGTATAACGGTTATAAACTGAATATAAATACAACCTATAATCATCAATATATTTGTTTTTTTAAATATGAGTAATAGACTAATGTATACCACATGACACATCCGTAAAGTTTTTCCCTCTATCTCTTTTTATGGAAACTTCAGCCATTACTGCACAGTATAAATAACCAACCAGTTATAAAAAATCTTCTGGTGTGAAAAGTTAATACAAAATATAACCTAAAAATGCGATGTTTTGTGAACAGCTGATCAAAATCGGACATTTTGTAGGTTTATTGGTTCTGTAAAAGTTATTGAATTGATAAATAGTTCGATAACTAATCATCCTATAAATGTCTTTAAGAAACACACATAAATTTATTGAAGCTATAGCTATTGAACGATTTATCAGTACAACTGAGAAACCAGGCCATAGAGTGATGAACAACTGAGCTGCTATAATATATAATACAACCTATTAAATATTATTTTTGATGCACAAAATGAAGCTTGAAGTAAACAAGAGCTGCAACAAGACGGCATGTATGTGGGTTAGTGTCAGTTTTTACTGTACAACATAAACAGCCATTGTGCCGTCGTTTGCTCGCGTATATCAGTAGTAATTGTGTGTCTGTTCTATGTATTATTGTAATGTAGTGCAATGTCGGAATAACGTAAACACGTCAAATTAACTTTGGATAAAAAGTAAGGAATTTTAAAACGTTTGGAAAAAAGGTGACAAGTTATCTAATCTAGCTAAGAAGCACAACATCGGCGATGCAACAATACATGGCATAAAAAAGAAAAAGGGCAAAACTGAGTCTTGATATGTCGGCGATGACAATATCCGTGGTGGCGGACGAAAACACCGTGTGTGTTCCAGGCCTTTATGGCTCCGAAAGCTTTCACAACTGCAATCTCGTTGTGCTTCCGCATCTGATATCATAACACTAAATAGACCGCAGAAAAACGTGTTGAGGCTTTCCTTCAATCCAAAAAGCAAGAACCACAGACAATTTTTTCGCTGTTAAAATTTAAACATTTTATAGTTCAATTTACTTTATTGTAGGCCTACTGTACTTTTTATAAACTAAGAATTTTATTCTTGTTTTTCTTCACACTAGAATAATGTATTGTTTTCCAGTAAGCCTATTGTATATTATAACATGTTTTTGAAAGTACAATAATTAAATACCGGTAGTACATATTTATGCTTGCTTATAAACATAGTTTTTATGTTAAATTTTCTTTTGTACATATATTGTTCCACTAATCCGGCAATTTCGGTAATCCGGCACTACCAATCCCGATATAGGGCCGGATTAGCGAGATCCTACTGTATAATTTTTAATTCATCAGCGGTTCGTGCTAATTTGGAAGCAGGGTTGTACAGCTGCTACTTGCTCGGAGATAGCGGTTACCCTTGCCGGAATTATCTTCTAACTAAACTTCTGCATCCTCGTAGAAAAGCAAAAAAAAAAAGGTACAATATTGCTCATGACTCATATCCAAACAAGAAACAGGATAGAAAGAGCATTTGGAGTTTGGAAATGCAGATTTCCATGCTTATCAATAGGATTAAGAACCAAAATTCAGAAAACTTAAAAAATAATAATCGCAACTGCCGTACTTCATAATATTGCAATTAATCTGAAAGAAGAACCTCTGTTTGGAAACTTAGTTTTAGACGAGTTTAGAAATTCAAATAGAAGGAGCTGAAAATCAATTTGCAGTTCGAAACAATATTATTGCTAGAGCTTTTAGGAATTAATAAATGTTATATGTCAAGAATAAATAAATAAAATTCAGTACTGTGAATTATTATTAATTAAAAACATATTTAAAATAAGTATAAAAAAACAATAAGTAGAAAAAACCATGAGAAAAGTATATATTACAGTAAATATTAGATAAACGATATCTTATACTTGAAAAAAATCCCAATTAATTCATCTTTTTCTACATCCATTAAGTTTTCCCCTCTACCTCTTTTTATGGGAACTTCAGCCATTACTGCACAGTATAAATACCCAACTAGTTATAACAGCAAACAAATCTTCTGGTATGAAAAGTTAATACAAAATATGACCTAAAAATGCTATGTTTTGTGAACAGCTGATCAAAATCGGCCATTTTGTAAGTTTAATGGTTCTATAAAAGTTATGGAATTGATAAATCGTTCGATAACTATTCATCCTATAAATGTCTTTAAGAAACACACATAAATTTACATAAATTTATTGACTCTATAGCTATTGAACGATTTATCAGTACGACTGAGAAACCGGGCCTTGATATACAACAGCAAAATTGTAGACTTACATGAGTAGACGTGAAAAAAATTTATGTTTAGTATTCAATTGCGCACTTTAGTATTAATTTTTAAATCACTTTTACTTACGTGAACATTCGTAAACCAGCTTCTTTCAAATAAGGCACGGTTCCATTATTAACACACTTGAATAAAAATTGAAGAAACTCTGGCCAAAGATTATTCCCTGCGTCATCTACCAGGTTACGTGCAACTTCCGATACTACATCACAAATTTTCCGCCTTATTGGATCAGATTGCTCGGATTGTACAGCAAGTAACAATCGCTCTTTTAACTGTTGTTGAGCTTCTATTGGTAACTGAAAATAAACAAGTTTCATTAGGGAGCAAATATGATATTAAGTGAACGATATGGAATATGTTCCAAAGATATGGAGTTGTCTATAAACCTTTGCAATTGAGCAGATTTCAACCAATAAAACAGCACATTTTGAGTTTGAGATATCTTTTATAATTCAAATTATTTCAATTGACTTCTTGATATCTATTTATAGACCAAAGTTCAATCTTTCATTTGGTGTAAAGCAAACTATATTTGACTTTTTAGATTTTATTCCAACAGCAGTTGAAAGTACAGATTTGCGCAGAATTCATACTACCGCTTGAGTCCGCAAAACACGGCTGTTTTAAAGGTAATTTTTTGAATTTCCTTTGTCCGCACAAGGTTTCATTTGTTTCATCTCATTTTGTGATTCAAGTAAAGCTAACTCAAATACTTTTTTGAAATAACAATTTACAAGGATACAGTTCAATTCTTTGATTTATTCTCTACACTTTGTTATAATAATATTTCATTTTTGGGTAAATCAAATATTCCTAAATTACGTTTCAAACGAGGCCTAGATTTGTTAGCACCCTTGTAGTTGGAACATAAAAACTGGTGTTTTCAAAATAAGAAATTTGAAATTGATAAATGTTTTTATACAGTTATATTTAGAACTAAATTACAAAACTTTTTTACATTTATGGAAAAAAATTACAAAAAATGTTTACTACTTTTTATGTAGACCTAAAGTTGAACTTTTATTTTTCGTAACATTTTTTATTTCTTGAGCTAATAACTTTGTAAATTTTACATCTATCATTTTTTTTACTGGATATATAAATTATTTAAACCCTTTTCTACAAAAAAGCTATGGAACACTTTTGGATTGGGGTTCATTTACTATTTTTGGCGAATTTTTGAAAAATGCTTGCACGCCAAAAAGTCCCATTTTCGTTAAAGCCGCCGGTTCTAGGGTTAAACAGCGGTAGTTCAAAATTAAGTCTAGTCATTGAAAATGTTTTGCAAAACTTGGGATGTCTGTTATGCCAATAACACAAGGAGAAAATAAAATAATGTTGGCAATAAATAATAGTAATTAAGGTCTTGAAATTACTACCATTTAAAAATTTGGTGTGATCAGGAAAGCTTAAGGTCCTGAGTCAAATGTTGGTTTTGGTTTTTTTTTTTTTATATTTAAAGGGGAAGTTAGGACTATCAAGTCTTTCATTCCACTTAATCCCAAAATACATAACTTATTTCTAGGCAAAATAAAACAAACCTGACACCATCAAAACATGTGGTCATCAATTACAAACAAAATGATTTAAAAAAATTATTGTTAAAGTCTTTGGTTTTAGTTGATAATCTAGTACAGTACATGTATTTACAGAATAACAGGGAATGATAGGTACATGGTGACTTCAAAACCATTCTCCGACTTTTCCAAGATTGATAGTCACTTTGATTTAAAAAGTAAATTGAAACGTAATTTCATTAAATATATCTTAACAATTGACAGAACATATGGCTGGTCAACTTGTTCACACTCGAATGGTGTACAAATAAATCTACCACATCAGTGGAGCAAGTGCTCAATTGGCGGAATGGCTACCTGCCAGTCAGCACTGAATCTTTTGAAAACTGTCTCAGCTCTAACATTTATTTTGTTGTGTGGCATTAAATATTTTGGCTCAGAAATAGTGTATTATGTACTATGTTGTGTCCACTTGCACGAACAAATCATTAAAAACAGGCATTTCATCTATTCTATTGAGTTTTTTTAAGTATTATTAACTGGCAGTACTAGGGGTTTTAATGCAACATGGAATGAGCAAACCACCATTTCATACATTACATAAATAACACTAATATCATAAATAAATATTTACACCTTCTTCAATAATGTACTAAATTCCACTTGGAGGAGTCCAATCTCACTTTAATTTTGCCATTTCAAAGTTTAAATGTTACAACTATGAAAGGGGGAAATCCGGAGATTAAAACTGAAACAGCTTAAAATTTATAAAAACACCAAAAAATTAAGACCCCATCATTTTGAATGATATATTAAATTTGACCTCCAACTGTACAAAAGATTTGATATTGAACAAGAGAATAAGATACAAACTACAAGTCAGATAATGCAAATTTGAAACAGCAGATTTTTAGTAGCCAATATTCCAGCAAAGAAACAAGTGGCTACAGTACTGGGTACAGAAACTATTATATACCTGGTATGATGATTAGTTTGTGATAGTATTTTAAATTAAGTATTTAATTTGATTTTTATTTGTTCATTTAAAGGCATGTACACTCATAGTGCCAACATACACGTACCAAGTAGCAAAGCCAGTTGCTAAAGCCACAAACAATTTACTGTATAGGAAATGTCATTCACTTGCAATGAATACTGATAAGCACTCGTTGCTGTTGCAATAATAATAGTTCAGTCATAGTCATAAACCATGTGATCTTTGATTTTGATAAATGATTTAGTTTAGTTCCTTTACAAATAAATAGATTGGTGTGTTGCACTACTAATTCAGTCTCAATACATATATTGAACATGTATGTAAATGTATTTACAAAGATTTGTAAAATAAAAATTACAGGATAGTAGGCCTAATTATTTAACTAACAGTAAAATTACATGAAATGTTTACCTTTCCACATAGAGGCCTAATTAGTTTGTAATAATACTCCATGGCTTACATAATATAATTACAAGATAATCAAAAAACAAATCACTATAATAACCTTTTAAATGAATTAACAAATATTTATAATGAGCCCCACGTTGTGCGAGTCGATTTATAACAAAGGTTATACAGTAAATCCGGACAGCTAATCGGGAATAATTTTTTTGTTTTAATAAAAAATCGGTAAAACCCACGTGATTACTCCGCATAAATGACATGTATTTTGTACCTTCGTGCCCCATGTATCAACGAAATTGACGTCGTTTATGAATTTACTAGGCAGTGGAAGTTTCCGCATGGATGTATTAGCTAAGGTACCTTAGTTGCTTGCAGATTTCCTCACATATGTATATAGTCTTTGGATATGACTTCTATACTTTTATTTATTGGTTGCTTTAAATGTATATTGTCAAGCCTCTTCTGTATATTATTTTAAGTTCAGTTTAGCATCTTTTTCCTTTAAAAAATTTGTGGACTTGTTAATCACGTCTACCTTGGACAATGGATACCTCAGAACTGATTTTTTTTTATAGCCATTTTCAATGTCCAGGGGTCTACAAAAGCAAATGCCTTACGTTGTGGATTCTCTGCCACTCATATACGTACTGGCACAGTGTTTTGCCTTATAAACATTAAAATATTTTAATTGTCTCCTGTATTGTTTATAATTGTTTTAACAACGATATTGATATAGTTTATCCAATATTACACTATTTAAACTGTTTATTTTGTCTATTCCACTGTTACATAACATTCATTTTTATACATTATTCGCCGCCGTACAAATCTCTCACTAAAACACTGAACATCTGTGATTAAACTCATCTGTTAGTCCAACTGCTAGCCTGCTAATAAAATTGAGACACAACAATTTCTGTATTTTTAATTTGTTTATACTTTATAACATTCTTTCACTTTGTCAATCGGTTCTTAATCTAAATAAATTTACAAAGCTTGAATTTACACTTAGGCTACATAACTTATATTAACACGAAATACAATTACATACAAGTATAGTGACAAGGTTCCTTCCTTCCCATTTAGGTTATGAATAAAATTTGTTGCTATTATTTGGGTTTTTTTTTTCGAAAAAGGTAAGTTTTATTTAATTTAGCTGTAGTTATTTATAATATTTGCTTTTATAATTATTTGTTTAATATTCTAAAATCCAAAGGTAATTGTTTACTTTGACTGCCCCAGCCACAATATCACCCAAACTTTTTTTATACATCATTTACGTGCTGAACATGAATAAACAAGCAATATTAGACCTCGCTCATGCAAGAATAATTTAAAAAAATCCTAAAACGTTCTAACCTATAGTTTTTAGTAGCCTAACAGTATTTTTACCACTTGTGGTGTGCCATATCACAGGTTTACGACGGCAACAAATCTAACTGCTCCACTTTTCACAACAACAGTAGTGATACAGACTCGGATTATTAAGAACCAAACTTAACTTAAACATAATGTAAGGGTGCGTTCACAAAGAAAGCTGGTTGCAAGTTACTTGTTTCTAGGCGCTTGCTAGCCCTTGTGAATAGTTTTGGGTGTTCACAACAAAAGCTTGCAAATTTCATTCCGAGAATGACTTCCTCAAGTGATGAAGAATTATTTTTGCTTCAAAATGTAGATTTGAAAGTCCACCGAAACAGAATTGGTATTATACTCGTACATTAAATTAACCGCGAGGAAGAGGAAGATTTGGTGAATACCACCATCTGTTTCCTCAATTAAAATTGGACAACGTAAGGTTTTTTTCTTATATTGAGAATGGAGTTGAACACATTCAATTATATCCTCAAAAAAATTGAAACTACTTTGGATAAATCCTGGGGAAACTGGCAAAAACAACCAATATATTGGGAAGAACGGCTAGTTATTTGTATGAGCTAAATCTTTAATATGTTTGAAACTATTTGTTTTATTAACCATTTACCATATAATAATTATATACAAATAATTTTAAAAAACCATTATAAGATAAAAATGTAGTCTTCACTGCGAGTTGTCAGCGACTTGACTGCTACCAGCGCCGGAAAACAAGTATCAAAAGTTCTTGCTTGCCGGTCAGCGCTTGTAGCAGGCGCTTGTGTAACGGACCCTCGCTGCCAGTCTGGCTCACCTGCGTCCGGCTCCTCCAACGATGGCGTTTTCCCTGGTCGGGCTGTGCCTTCTGTCCTCTTGCGGACGTACGTGCGTTGTCAGGATGGGTGATGGTGAGAAGGTTCGTTAAAGAAGCGGATAGTTTCTTTAAATTGTTTATTAAATCAACTCTCTGCTGGTCCCGTACTAAACTAAACTAACTCTAATCACACAAGGCAAAGGCAAGCATAATTCCCCCCATTTATGAGTCTGGAAGTGAACGCGTCCGCGATTAGACTCAATATAAATGGGGAATTGATCTTGCTTTGGCCTCATGGCGTAATATTAGTTTTAGGATAATCGGAACCAACAGAGTAGTCGTTTTTAAATGGTTCAATAAACGTTTCAACTGATCATGAGTTTACCAACTTATTGAAGAACTCGCTCGCCAACCACCATCCTGACAACGCCCGTACGTCCGCACGAGGACAGAAAGGTACAGCCCGACCAGGGAAAACGCCGCTTCAGGATTCGGACGCAGGAGAGCCGAACCCAACGAGGCGAGACCCGTTACACTTGCAAGTCGGAACAAGCGTTGTCTCTGAACGCACAAACTTGATACAATGAAAACTTTTTCTCGCGCCGGTCAACGCCGGCCAGCGCTTGTTAGCAAGCGCTTGCAACCAGCTTTCTTTGTGAAAGCACCCTTACTTATGTTGTTAAGTCGACTATATATGTCGTGCGAGTCTTAATATTGTTAAAATAATTGTGTTCAGCACATAAATAATATGTAAAAAAAAGTTTAGACGCTATTGGAGCTATAAACATACTGTGATACTCAATACTATAGGTTAGATAGAACCTTTTAGGTTTTTTTTTATTTTTCTTGCATGAGCGAGGTTTAATATTACTTGTTTATTCGTTTTTGGCACGTAAATAATGTATAAAAAAAGTTTAGACGATATTGGGGCTGGGGCAGTCAAAGTAAACCATTACCAATCCAAAAGTTATTTACAAGTCTAAAGCGGATTTTGAGGTTATTACTATTTCTAGGCTGCTTTAAATACCTAAATCTTAATTTTCACTGTTCTTACACAATTTCAAATCCTCTAACTTATTTCATTTACAGTATATCAATTTTTGAAATTATGTTACATCACACATTTAACATTTATAACTTTACAAAAACTTGCTCCTAGCCTACCTTAGGAAAAAATTCCATGAATTCGGATGAGAACAGCCTACGAAGTAGAACTGAGGCCATTTGACGTTCATCTTCAGGTTTCCCAACATCTTGTATTGAATTCATTAAACATATTACCTTGGTTTCAATAGGAAAGGCATTATAAGCTTCCTGAAAATAACAAACAGATAATTTTGAAGAAAAACATACTTTATAAATAATAACAATAATTATAGAAAAATAGGTGACATTTATTATATTTCTAACCACCTTACAGCAGATATAATATTAAATATAAATATAATACAGATTATAAAAAAACTAATCCTATGCATAAAGTTCTATATCTGGACAGAGTTTGTATAAAGCTATGTATCGCATAGGCCTATATGCTTCAATCTATTTTCAAAGAAACATTCGGTAAGAAAAAGTCAATTAGGAGTAGGCCTAGGCCTACAATGTTTTCCAAAATATAAGGTTTATAGATAAGCATTATTCTTCAACGCATCTTACAATTATATTGTAAGCAATGGAAACTTTAAGATTTTTGTTACACTGGAAAAAATATATTCAAACGATAAATATAATTTTATATATTATGCCTAGCCTAAACCTACTTAAACTTTTCTTTTCGTCTTGTAGGCCTTTACCTAGCCTATTTGTTTTTCAACATGTTAACTTGTCACAAATATACCAAACTCAAGTGATACATAAATTCATTTTTATTGAGTACAGTCAACAATCGACTTAACAGACTAATTGGGGGCAGGTGATAACCATTTTTATGAAAGTCCTGTTACATCAGAAAGCATTAAATAGGCCTATGATATAAATAAGCCATATTTAACATGTATCTCTCCCCACTTCTTATTTAAGGACTCATTATGTATCCAAGTCGCATATAGATATAAACCTAACTAATTTTACCTTAAATCCGTTGTGCGACTTCGTTCAGCGTATGTCTATGACACACTTCGAAACATGTTTCATCATGGTAGACGTCTACTTTATATTGCGGTCGAACAACTACCCATATATCGGTAATCGTTCAACCGTGATATAAAGTAGATGTCTACCCGAATTACATGAAACAGTTGTTGTGTTTTATGTTGTGAGTTAAATGTTTTAGTATTAGCCTATATGTAATGTGAACGTTTTAATATCTGATTATGAAACATAGCCTCCTATGTTACGAAGCGCGTCGTAGATATATGCTAAACGAAGTCACACAACGGATTTTTAAAAGGTAAAATTAGTTATTTAAGGAGAAGACAGAAACAAATTTAAATGGGTTAATATTTCACTGCTTTCTTAAGTTGCACAGCCAGACAGTTAGGCGGGTTACACACCGGTGTCGCTGACACGATGTCGCTGAAATTTTTCATGCTAGTGACATGCCCCTCGAAGACCAACCTGTGTTATCTTATGGGGCTATACACACCGGTGTCGCGGACACGTTGTCAGCGACTCGTGTCACTAGCACGTGTCTCTAGCGAACCAACTGGTCGGTGTTTGGACAGACATGTCTCTTGCCTCTTGGGTCCGCGCAAGCGCAGAACGTTTTTCTAGTCAGTTGTAAAGGCGCTGCGGTACGAATCTGTTTTGTTCGAGGTGAGTCGTGATAGCAAAATGCCGCTTCCTGATCATAAACAGACTAATAAAGAGTTTATTGCAGCAGTAGAAGAGTTCCCAGTGCTGTACAACTACAATTTGAAGAATTACAGCAATCGTAATGAGCAAGACAAGGCATGGCGGCAATTGGCTTCAAAGTTCAACGTTATCTTCAAAATTATCTTTCCAATATGGATGGGTCCAGAATTCTCTTGCAATATTTATTCTTCGCCGTCGTCTTCTTCTCCTTAACACCAACAGCAACAACACAGCATCCTCCTCCGACGACGACATTTTCTAAAATAAGCTGACTCCTTCTCTTCCTTGTAATGTCAGCGACACCGGTGTGTAACCCGCCTTTTGCATGTCACTGGCATCATGCTAGTGACATCAGAAATGTCAGCGACATCGTGTCAGCGACACCGGTGTGTAACCCGCCTTAAGATCAAACCCAATTCCAGGTCCTGTTACAAAAAGGGTGAAAACAAATATTTCTGGATTACTCTCATTGGTTATTTCTAGTTGTTACAGTTTCTGGGTTGACTGACAAATTAACACGTTCTCTTTCTATATAGTAGGCCTACATAACTGCACTTTCATTTGAAGACAACTTGTCTAAATAATATTGGGCAATCAAAATTATTAAAACTATTTAGAAAACTTTGGAAAAAATTAAGATATGAATTCACATTAACATAATAAGATAGTTCAATTGGAAGTGGTAGAAGTAGGCATGTCCTGCACAGTCAACCATCACGCACACGCACATTCAGCGCTGTCACCATAACAGAGAGTTTTTCTGAAGAGTGCAGCACGATAGCTGGGCTATAAGGCTAGTCGGTTATAATGAAAGTCCGATAAATTGAGGTACATTAAATCAAGCATATTAGGCTACTACATGTATTATCTAGCCTAATTCTTACAATTGGTATCACTGTAATCACTCGTTCATTTAGTATGCTCAATTTGGCTAAATGCACATACGCATGCTCAACTTGCAGTTGCAAAACAGCCGATTACTAACATTACCAAAATAATATAATGCTTAACCTTTTCAACTAAAATATTTTCTTTTTAAAGTTTGCATGCATTTTTACATTATTTTATTTAATGTTGAAACAGTTTAGCATTAAAACAAAGATACTGTACTTAGGTTGGCATCAATAACTTGATTTCAAATATGAAAATAGCTGCGCCTGACACAGGCTAGTAAGTCAGCTATATAGGCCTACTGTATCTTTTAAGAATTTTTGTATAGACCTAAGCATTGCAAGAGTATTTTTAATTAGGCCTTTAAAGTTGATGCTGATATTAAAAATACCCACCCGCAATCGAAGATGCAGATAAGTTTCACTTAGGCCCGGTTCTACAATCTCCCATTAAGTGCCCTGGACAAGTTTCAGGTAGGCCAAGAGCTATCCTCCTGATAAATTAAAAGAAAGTGTTCTACAATCTCCCGATAGCCCTTGTCGGCTTGTAAAGAAAAACTTGGCTATCCAACCGGTAAAGTTGTCGGCTACTTGAAGTACCCGATAACAAGTTATCATGGCGATGAAAAAATAGTTCAATTCATTGCCCAGTTCAGAAATAATTTAAAGTCTTTAGAAACAAGGTTTGAAATTTGGATTTTTTTACAATTAAGTATTTTTTATTGTTTTAGGTTAACAAAGGAAACAGTTAGCTTCCTTTACAAATCATTGGAGAAAAATAACCCCCAAATTTAATAAATAGCCAAAATTAATTATAAAGTACAACGCAAGTTAGTAATAATGTTACAAAGTTTATTGCATTTAAACTAAAATTAGGCCTAACTAGTCATTTATTTTTTCCACTTTGAGAAATAAAAACAACTCCACAGAACCTTTAGTAGTCATTATAATTAAATTTTGTTTCGTACTTGTTTTAGAAACGTTCTATCTCACCTTAGGTTAAGGGTTTTTTTTTGGTATTGGGATTGTATGCTTCTGATTGTTAAAACGTTGTTTCATTGCAAATCATTTTTCAGTCATTAACAAGACATCCACGTATTATGCCTTTAGCTTTTCCATTCCAAGGCTAGTTCGTTATTCAGTCACTAAGGTGCGTTCCTTAACCGTATTTCGACCAATCACAATCGACAAAGTGTACCAACCTACATGTAAAATTGTAAATCTAACGGGCAAGTTCCTGGTAGTTACAGGAGAGATAAAAACTCATTGTAAAACGCAATATACTTGTCGGGTGGATTTGTCGGCAGGTTAAATTTATCCTATAACTATCGGTAACTTAATCGGGAAATTGTAGAACTGGGCCTTAGTTTAAGTTAAATTGCATGTATAAGAAGTAAAACTATCTTATGTCAGTAGACCTCTTTATTCTGTGACAAACTTAATTCAAAATGTAAGACAATCGGCAACTATGCATCTACAATTAGACAATCCACTGATTGCCTTATATTGTATATGTACAGGTAATCCTGAAGTTTATAAGTAGCTGTTTGTTGCCTTTAAAAGTTTAAGTACAGTAGCCTTTTGTTAAGGTTGGGTTCTAAATTTAATACAAAATGGGATGACACAATAGCCTATGAAACATTTTGTTTATCTGTTAAACAAATTAAAACTGATCTAGGAAGTTTAACTTCAAATCTCTATAGTAAAATCAATAAAAAATAATCTTTTTCCCTAATATTGCATTAAGAAAACATTTTGGAGGAAACATGCTTTTGACAACACGAGGCTGATGTGGCATAACGTTACTGAACAGGGTTTCTAAAAAAACTACTACCAAATTTTTCAAGAAAAGTAACAAAATGAAAAACTGCGATAATTTAGAAAATTACGTTACCTCAGCTTGATCTCTAATGGCATTGTCGGTACTAAGAAGAAATGTCAAAATTTGCTGAAATTGCTCCTGATCTGCCGCCATTTTCACCTTAACGTCCGAAAAGAATGCGCAAAAGTATAAACTTCAGTATTACCAACTACAACTACGAACAACGAACATAATATTAAAATCTTCTTTCAGTGTAAATTATTGTGAGTCAAGCATAATCATAAAAATACACAGAATTGAAGTTATCTTTGGTTTGAAACACTACTATATACATTAAATTATATAAATAAATAATATATATGATGTATCTATAAATTGAAATAATCTTTAAAAATAAATACGATTGAATGCAAAAAGATCTAATACTCTAGTACAATTCCCTCTCCTAGACTTTAAAAACAAAAATAATATAACTACATACTATCCTTGATTATACATATAATCAAAGATACTATCCTTGATTATACATAATCAAAGCTAGAACGTCCATAATCAAAGATACTATCTTACATATCAACTATGAATGTTCAATTCTGTATATCTATGCAGCATAATCTATGTTTGTGTGAACATGAATATGTTACCGTTTGTGCTTGATAGACGCTGAAAGTAATTATTTTATTCCAGATCCCAATCCCAATAATAATCTTAATCTAAAAAAAGTAAAATGAAAAATGAAGTGAGATGAAACGAAAACACTGTGTTGTAGTTGTAGAGGAGTCGACGTCTCTCGTGATTCGTGAGTAGTATAGTGTGTAATTAATTTTGTGTAAAGGGTTAGGACTACGGCCGTTACGGAGAAGATAAGTAAGTAGTGACTTTTGGTATCATTATCTCTGGTAGTGACTGTGACTGTAGTGAGGATTATTGCACTATCTCACACCATAAATAGTCCAAACCAAAAGACGATTCCATGATAGGAAGTTTAGCTTGCAATGGCAACATCGAAGTTTAGGTATGTGTTTAAAAAATCAGTAGTCAATTTTATAGTGAATTAAAATTCATTGCTTCTTTCTGTATTGTCAGTTAGTAAAGGCTTACTCTCTTCACGATCACAACAGTTTAAAAATTAAATTTGTTTATTTAATCTGCATTATAATTATTTGGAAGGCATAAGAAACTATAATTTTTATTTGGTTAAATTAAATCGAACAAGATTATTTTCATTATCTAAATTGTGCAGTAATTGATTTGACCTTAGTCAGTTAGTTTGGAGTAGTAACTAAGTATTTAGTGAGTTCTGAAATTACAGAACACACCCTCTAACCTTCAATCCAAACCTAAAGATTTGTGTACAAGAAATTTTTTGAGGAAATTAAAGTCCAGTGGTCCCAACCAATATATTACGTTTATGAACTAGAAACATAGGTCTACTGTGAATGTATATAGTTTAAGTTCAGATTTCTTATTATTAGGCCTAGGTTGGTATTGTAGGTTAGTGGGCAAGGCCTCATATTGTATTTTGGCTGATTACAATACATGTCCATGCCATATTGTAATTGAATGTAATAATTTTTAATTCGGTTTCTAAAGTCTTAATCTTAACTTACCTCAAGGCACGTTAAAAATATAAAATTAATATTTCACAAAGATTTATACAATACGGTTTACAAATTGTCATTAAATAAACTTAATGAAATATCATTGTGCTTCGCTCGGTGATTATTCCCAGCAATAGTTGTGTAACTTTTCTTGCTGGGGTGATGTCTTATGCTCTCTGTGTAGATTTCGACATGTTTGGATGGTACAAAACAGCAAGCAGCATGATCCCTCCAGTTGGGTGTCCAGGTGCAATTAAATGTGGTACTTACGTTTAACTAATTACTGGTTCAATATTAAGGCCCCCCCCCCCCCCCCCCCAGTGTGTAGAGTTAGCTCCATAGATATATACTACTAAGACTGGATCGCTGACTCCGTGTTGCGAAAACAAGCCAGAACTCTGAAGATACCCCCACCACTGTAAGGGCTCATTGTAATTGTATGGGGATAGCATTGAGAGGCGGGCATTGTTTCGTTTGTTGAACATTGTATAATTAGTCTTACAACTATCCCAAAGTTTACTTTAGACTTTTAATACTATTGGTAGCCTATATCATAATATTGTAGGATGTATGTTTAAATATAACATATTATAAATAGTAGGTCCTACATTAAAATATAATCCATTCATAAGAAGCCAAGGTAGGCCTACCTATTCATTATCCCGTACTACATTTAAAAAAATAGTATGTAGCCTAAACATATACAGCCTATAAAAATTTGTTACATCAATTAAGTTGTTTGTACAATCAAAATAAAACCATTTAAAAAATATAGCCTTATAAGTTCTAACTTATAGTCTTTAGTCACAGTATGTTTCCAGTTTGTATTCATATATAAACTATATACCAAAAGTCTCCCCCCCCCCCCTATTTTTGTTTTTATTAATGGAAATAGATTTACTTTGGGGATTGTTAACTTGAACAAAAATGGAGTTTTTTGGTGTATCGTAAATTTCAAACCCTCCCCCAAAAATGGGGTATTTTGGGGGTAAGTCGAAAATTTTAAATGAGAACACCTATTGAGTGATGCCTCATTTTAAAGGTCTTGATAAAAGAAGAAGATTGGTGCAAACAGGAGGTCTGTATGTTGACTTTATCCAACATAATGGCCAATTAAAGTTATAATTTTTCCCCATTTAAATAACATCAAAATGTTAAAGATGATACATGTGTTATTTTTTTACAAGGGTTTCATCCAGTAGGTCACTCAATGCGACCTTGATGCAACTGGGTGAAAATCGGGGGAAATGTGGAGGGGATGTTGGTGAAGGATGTAACAGGTGGAGGAGACTGTACTGTTTGGTATTTTCCCCACTATTTAAAAAACCGATTCGCTTGCGGAAGTTTGTACACCACGCGCCCTCTTAAAGTTTAAACAAAAGAAATGCTAAATAAATATGACTTTTTTTGTTTAGTGATAATTATATAAATAATACTACACCATAACTATATGTTTTAAGGCCTTTTATCAGATTGGTCCGTAGATTCGTTTTTGCGGTCCCGAAATCCCGGGATCAAAAATTTTATCCGGGGTTGGATTCTCTAACAGAGAGTGATAAATTAAGAATTTAGAAAAGAGAAATTATTGGCTTTTGTTATCTCTATTCTTGATTCAAATTACTCTCCCAACTAAATTTATTATAATTACAGTATTTTATAACATCGGAAAACTTCATTATTAGGAACCCAGTTTTATATAATCACAAATTTAATAAACATGAATAGGCCTACTTAATTTTCTTGGAATGCAGTTTTGAAGACTTATACAAAAGATATCTTATCTTTCCAAATAGTGATCAAAAATTTGTTATTACTGTTCTGTAATAATTTGATAACAACATATCTTGATAATGTTGTATGTTTATCTTAAGGCTATAAGTTAACTCTGACAACTATTCATTATATTGACAGAATAAAACTTGAACACAGAACACAACTAATCTGTTTATTATTTAGTTAAACAAGTTTTAACGACAATGTCCGCATCTTCAGTAATGAATGAGCTAAAGTAATCAAACTATTACAGTTTAGTGAGACAGTATTTTGTAATATTTGTCTAACTTTTATATATATCTATATACGTATTTTTATTCACGGCTTTATTGTATTTTCAACTTATAATGTGTTCTCATTTATTTATTATTATTTATTTTTAGCTTGTCTGCCTAATATTATATTTTAAATAATAAGCCTACATTTTAATTCTTAATATAGGATTGCCTGTGGAAAATGAACAGTTTTGAAATAAACAGAACTCACTTGATTTTCAAAAACTTTTTGTTTACACAAAAAGGAAGGTGATCCATCATTTGATTTAACATGGTCACTTATCAAAAAGCCTACTGAAAACTTAGAAACTTTTGTTTGAAATAATGATTATACCACGACAACATAACAAATATTTCATTGCCATTTCGAGATCGGTTGGAATACAATCCTGGGTTACAATAACCATCTAATTATGTAGGCCTACATCAAAGCCTGCTCGATAACACATAAATTTAGGACATTTAAAACGGTGTTTAATATTATTAGAGAAAATACGTAGAACATATTTTTCTGCAATGTCGCTAGTATTACCTTGAAAGAGAATGTAGAACTTGATCAATCAAGTAAGGAAAATCCACGACTAAAGCAGCTTGACACTGGCCTAGTAACAATTACTTAATTCTTATTTTTTCAGTAAGGTGGACGAGTATGGATTTGTACGGCCGAGTGATTTTGATTATGATACATACGAGGGATTCATGTCTAGATATTTGAAAGTTTTGGCAACACGTTCGAAAAAATGGACTAAGATTTTACAAGATGGGAAGTCTATTTCACGTAATCGTACTTTAAAAAAATATATCCGGAAAGGCATACCAAATGAGTATAGAGGGCAGGTAAGCAAACCCTGTAAGGTCTACAGTACCGGTACAGTTAAGCCTGTAAAACTGGTATATTGAATTTTCATATCAAAATGGGTTAACTAGTCTCAAGCAGTAATCAAACTACTGCACCAAAAAAAACATTAGCTTTGTCAGTATTATTTTCATTTGTAGGCTTGGTTCTGAATTTGTCAGTTACATATTTGGAAATGTATGAAAGTTGTCTTTTTTAATGTTTACACTTTGCATTCCTAAAATGGGAAGATAAAGGCTTTTATTAATAAGCAAATAACGTTTTCATTAATAAATTACATAACCATTTTCTGGTATTCCAAATTAGCTCTACCTAATTTAGTGTTTTTACGGAGAAGGTAAAAAGGATTCCTTTATCGTACCTATTCTAGGATACAAAAGGAATAGTATCAGTCATTTCCAGCTTAACCAGTAAAGTCTTGGAAAATTACTTAGCCAATCTGAAATCTGTAACAACCTCCAGAGACAAACTTAAATATTTTATGTTTTGCGTAAGAACATTCTAACTATGGGATCCCCCTGTTGTAGAACAGCCCGGAGGGGAACAGAGGAAGGAAAGTTCAGAAAAATGTTTACATTTTAACTTACGTAAATGGATTCTAAGCAATCTAGAGCATTTGAATTTATTTGCATTCATAAGACACATGATGCAAATATTATTCTATGATTTATAGTTAATTAATTATACAATGGAACCCCCAATGTTTATGCTTATGCTAGAGTGATATCTCAATCACAGTGACAACATATTTCAGTCAACTACAGTTATATTTTTTTAAATGGACCTGTGGACTATTTTCTATGATATGCCATGTCAAAAAATTGGTTGTAGTTTCAGGTGGCTTAATGTGAGTAATTAATAAAGTGGAAAAAACATATTAATTTAAACTTGAGGTGTTTCATGATGGATGTTTGTTATTATGGTTTTTTAAAATCTGTTTTTGTTTATATACAGATACAAAATTTATTCTATAAAAGAGATTTTTGTGGCAGCATCCAAATTTTCTAAGTGAATCCCATTAATAAAATTTAAACTTAAACTGGACTTATGAGAAAGAAACACTATATAAATTTAAAAAATTATATAGTTTCTCACAAAAAACATTTAATAGTCAAACGCGTTTCGATGCCTAAGTCATCATCAATATTTTAAATCAAAGTTTGGAACAAAGAAAACTATTTTAACTGCAGAATTATATGGTTAGCAAAACATGACACAATGAGTTTATACCGATACAATTTAGTGTCTATTTGTCAAGACATAGTTAACTACTTTATCTATTTGGTTAAACAATAGACTTCTCTTTTATTGTCTGTGTGCTACAAACAAATGGATACATTCTTGTTTGGAAAATAATTTATTAATTTTAAAAGCAAATAGGCTAACTTCAAAATACAGTAAATATTTTCAACATATTGATGGAAGTACTAACTCTGTATAAAGGCCAAAATAATTCTGATACAGGGATGTAGAATATATGTCCGAACGCACAAACTAGGTTCGGGGAAAATTGAGGCTGGGCTGGTGAAATTTTGGCTGGTAAAACAATCTACAAAAATAAAGAAAAAAATCATTATTACGGGGAAAATAGATTAGAAATGAATGGGACAGCCTAATCGGTTTGTTTACAATATATATTCATACACACATAAATTGTGTTGTTTGCTTTTTGCTCTAAATCAGGCAGGGTTCCTATTTAATCTTCACCATACAAAATATCTTACGGCCGAGTTACTGATACGATATTTTTGTTACCTACAGCTGGTTTTCTAATACTCTCTTTAGGTTATGCAAATTTTGTTAGTTTCATTCAAATGATATTTTTATGATTTATTTTTGTTTTTTGCCTTACTGGACTGGATATATTTACATAAATACCTTAATTCCTTGTACTGCTCGCAGTCCTGTTAACAGGAATTAGCAGTACAAGGAATTAAGGTATTTTATATGATATTTTTAATCGATAACAACTAAATCACATTAAACCTTATCATACAAAGGTACTTAATACGTAGGTATTACTAATGTTTTTAATTTCTTAACTTAAAATACTTACAAAAACTCCAAATCAGTATTTTTCAGTAAAATACGTGCGATGTGATGACTCGTTTGTTCGTTTCCATTTTCATTGCATAGATGAGGGTAGAGGGATGAGGCTATATGGTCGCCAGGTCGTCTCTCACGATTGGGTAAATTTTTAGTGAAAAAAAGTGTGTTCTGGGTAGGCCTAAGTATGGTGTGCTAAAACATTTTCTGCACCCCTGTCCTGATGTAGGCAAACTTACACCAATTTTGCTATTATTCTAGTAATTGTTATAAAATAATAATTGTTATTAAATAATACAACGCATTTATTTATTTAGTTTCTTTCAATTAATATTATTTATTTAAACAATATATTTTCTTTAATAATACCTATGCTCAAGAAAAGTTCAAATTTAAGGTCTAACTTAAAAGGTCTAGTTGTCTATGTCAATTTTGTGTTTTTCCATTCACACCTACTTTATAGTATAATTTAACAAGTGTAAAACCAATTTTCTTGCGGTTAAAAAGCCAGTAGATATATCAAAGGAAATTTTTATCAAAATAAATATTTTAACTCTCTGCAGTATATTTATACTTTGCTCAATGTTAAAGAATTTTTGGAAGAGGCCTATATTAAAGAGCACTAAAGAATACCGTTGCTTGGCGCCCAATAGGATGGGCGCGCAGCGTTGCCATATCTCCTAGTCTCAAACACTCCTGGTATTTACCGCTCGAGGCTTGAGCGCACAGTTTAAAGAATAATAAATGTGTTGAGTCAGCCGCGTTCAGTTAGAAGAGTGGTAAGAACGTGACATCGTCACAATAAGGCGATTGGAGCGTTCAAGGTCTCGGTGTACACAAGCCCGTCCCTCAACGGTATTCTTTCGTGGTATTTACTGTAAGTTAAGAAGTATGGACTTGATACTAGAAACAAATTTTTGATGGTAGGGGCTTTTGTTATACTTTGTAAAACCCAGATCAGACATAAGCATATTGGTGTTTTATTTTTAATAGGCTCTCTAAAAATGCTAGATTGGTCTCAGTAAAACATTTTACATTCCATGAAAAAATGGTTGAAAGTCGAGTCTTTTTATTAACACGCTTACATTAGCTTCACTTGTATGTATGTATGTATGTATGTATGTTCGTTTGTTTGTAAGTAACTCTCCTTTGGACTAAAAGCCAGTGGCTAATTACTGTTATTATATCTCTCTTACACAAGTTCAATCGTTGGCCGAGCGGTCTAAGGCGCTGGTCGTCGCTGACGTCAATCCCCGATCGTGGGTTCTAATCCCGTCCACAGCCAAAACTTTTTTTTCAGTGATTTTCGTTTTTTTTTTCAATAATTAATCGAACTAAAAATTAAAAAATAAATATAGTTTAAAAAAACTAAAAAACACGCTTTTATAATACATTGAACTAAAAAGTGAAAAATAAATATAGTTTAAAAAAACTAAAAAACACGCTTTTAGAGCATATCAAACTAAAAAGTTAAAAATAATTTTTCAAAAATAATCTTAAAACAATAATAAACGATAAATACTAGCATTGTTGTAAAAAAAAAGCGTGGGGCGCTTTGTCCATATTTCTCGTACATCGAGCGCCCAACGCTTTTTTTTTTTACAACAATGCTAGTATTTATCGTTTATTATTGTTTTAAGATTATTTTTGAAAAATTATTTTTAACTTTTTAGTTTGATATGCTCTAAAAGCGTGTTTTTTAGTTTTTTTAAACTATGTTTACAGTGTTAAACTCCAACAAAAATGAGCTGTTTCTCTCCATTCCTTCCTTAGTACAACCATAAGGGAGCAAGAGCTTAGGAGAGTATAAGAATTTTAATCAGAATTTTGAATATAATGTTCAAGTTAAGTTTAGTAATCTACCACTTAGCCTTACAAGTAATATTTCACTCAAACAGATCTGGTGCCTTGTAAGTGGTGTTGAAGCTATTAAAATCGAACAAGGAAGGGATCTGTTTCAAAGAATGTTGGAAATTCCTCACAATCAAGAAATAGTAGATAGTATCAAAACAGATCTGCCTCGTACTTTTCCTGACAATATTTTCTTCAGCAACGTTCACGAAGAGAGACCTTTACAGCTGTACAGAGTACTGCTCGCTTATGCTCATCATAATAGAAAAGTAGGATACTGCCAAGTAAGTGCCATACTCATAAGAAAGGTAAAAGTTGTTTATCAGATGTACGAGGTATGTTCAAAAAGTAACAGGAATTTTTTTAAAGAATTTTATTTATTTGGTACAATAATGTTATCCCCTTTAAAATAGTGCTCATTCGATATTATATACACTTATTCCAGCGCGTCTTCTAATCCTCGAAACACTTCTGAAAATTGATCTTTGGAATAGCAGTTAACTCTCTCAGCGATCTGCTTTCAATCTCATCTATGCTTGTAAAACGACAGGCCTTTAAGGTTCTCTTTATTTTTGGGAAGAGAAAAAAGTCACATAAAGCCATATCTAGCGAATATGAAGGCTGGGGCGACATTACAGGGTTGTTTGGCCAAAAATTCAGGAACAAGCAATGAAGTTGAGTATGTGCATTATCGTGGTGCTAAAGTCATGAATTGTTTAGCCACAAATCTGTGGTTTTTTCTTAGATTGATTCACGCCAACAGCTTTGAACTTGAAAGTAGTATTCCTTATCAGTCGTTTGAACCTGTGGCAAGAACTCATGGTGCACTATGCCGTTAAAACCAAAGAACAGAGGAAGCATACCTTTACATTCGACCGCACTTGTCGAGCTTTTTTCGTTCTTGACGACCCAGAATGCCTCCACTGAATTGAGCCTTAGTTTCGACATTATGTCCGTAAACCCATGTTTCATAACCTGTTATGACACGTTTCAGTAGGTAGTTCTGCATCGTTGTTGACTTCATTTAGGAACTCCTGAGCAACTTCCATTCTCCGCTGTTTTTGTTTGAAATTCAATAATTTTTTAAGAAATTACAAAATTCCTGTTACTTTTTGAACACACCTCGTATACGTTTTTGACCAGATGGGGTTCCTCTTTATGGGGGGAAATTGTTTCACATCATTGAGCTCCCACTGAGATGTCTTTCTTCGCTTGCCGTAACACAAGTAGTTATTTGTTTCATGATAACATCGCCAGTAGCAAAAAACTACTAAGAATAAAATGTAGCCTATTTGTACGTTACCAAATTGAATGATTCTAAAATTTGTATTTTTAAATAAAATGTTATAATCTTTATTTCATGTTGAAATGACTAAACGGACATAACAGTTAAAAAACCAACTTAAAATGACAAATTATTTTTAATTAACTGCCAAAGCAATTAAATTTAGACAAAAACAGGAATTTACGAACAGTTCTTCACAGTTTGTGAACTTTTTCACATTCTATTTTAATTACTACCTTGGTTAATTACTATTTTTTTTAAACTTTACTGTACCATTTTTGAATGTATTTAAACTACATACATTTTACTATCTTTTCGTAAGGTTGTGCAATATCACTCGAGTTAATGCATTGAATTCAGTGAGTGGAGTCAGTATTGAGCAGGCTGGGCTATGAAATATCCCCAGCATTGGTAAGGTGCTCGAGCGTGGCTAGAATATAGCTTGTATACATTTACATTTTTGCTAATCCCGGTCTTATTATTGTTTTCCACCATGTGTACACAACATTTCAATTTGCATAAAACTCCAATGTACAGTATACTGGTAATTAGTAGATAACACAATTCTTAAGTTTGATGTTTTACTGTTTTCAAGTGATTTTTTACCCTGTTTATAAGCTAATATATACTCGTATTTAGTATAAATTTATAATTTACCATTTTTGTCATCTACTAATTATAATATTGAATAGGAATTTATGAGACTGTTCCGTCCAGATATTGTACATCCTTGACAATATTTTATAATTTTGATAAAAGTAGAATACCGCAGTACCAAATATCATTGCATAAATTTATCAAATAATGAGAAAGTAAAATGGAAATAAAATGTAAAATTCAGTACATGCCGCCACGTGGAAAATTTGTATACAAATTATTTAAATGTTACTAGGCCACAAATTTTAGATATAGGCCTATAATATAGTTTAGAAGGACATGCAAATCAGAAAAACCAATGAAACTTGGATATAATTTGGTTAGAAACGAGAAGAGTGTTTAGCATGTCAAATAGCCTAGGAATAACAACAAGCCAGGAAATGAAAAATTTAACAAAACTAAATATAAATCAAAAGTTGTAAAGTTGAAACGCTATATTATTTATTTATGTAATGTAGGAAATTCATAATGTTAGAATGGACATTTATAAGAGCAAAGCAAAGCCTACAGCTGATATAAATCGGTAAACAAGAGAAAAGTCGATGTCCGTTGTTTTAGCGAGAGGAATTGATAACTAATTACATTGGCGTCAAGGCTACGACAATATTAGACAATTGTGTCCAGTATAAGAAAGGCAATATATATAAACAAAGAAAATTAATATTAGAAATCCAATGTTATTAATATGTAATAAAAACTCTAAGACTTAATGCAAGTAATAAATTTTGCGTAATAATATATTTATGTTTCAAAATTAGCTTCAATTACATTCAGTAAAATAAATCTACAAAATATATTTAAATAATTAATTAATTAAACAGTCAAGAAACATATCTAAAATTAATTGCAAACGATACAAAGGACCATTAATAGTGAAATTTCGACATATAAGTTAAAATAAATTCCAAATTATCAAATTTGGTGGAGTGCGGAAAAGAAGAATCAACGATCATGACGTTTTTCGGCTCATAGAAACCGCTAAAATTACTACAATTGAATCGTCAAAGTTTTCAATTGTTTAAGTTGTACAAAGCAATTAAGATAATTATCATTGAGGATCCAAGGCGTGCAGACGTATTGAGAACTTCCATACAAATGCAAGACCAGAGAAAATCCAATGAACATTATTTCTGCGATAAGTATTAAATTCAATTCAGTCTTTTCAATTGTGTATAAACTATTATCTCAATTCTTTTATTACAACATAAATATTTTTTTATTTCAATTTTGATCAAATAGATTGCGTACAAGTATATGTGTATCTGAGGCAGCCTACCCCGAGATAACTATAAATATTGAACAAAGCCATATGTATTTTGTTAAATAACAATTTATGATTTTTTAAATAAAACTGTTGTTAAGAAGAACTAAGGTTTCTTTTATATGTCTACAAGTATTTTTATATTTTAAGAACCCCATTGTTGTAGCTGAACTTGATTATTTAGAACTAGCAGGTGAAGTTTGGCCAGTTCTATAAACTTGGATCACACTTTCTATTTCTTACATGTTTTTTTTACGTCTTTACTTGTTAATTTTTAAAATAATATCCTTGAAGAAATAGGTGGTTTTCAGATCCAGGTCTGTTCCAATATGTTACATCTTTTAGTACTTATATATTAAAACATTTTCCTTTCTTACAGTTTTTACTTAGTGTATGTATTGTTGATGTTTTCTAATTTAACTATTTTTAGGTGAAGGGCAGTAAAGTGGTTACGGACTGATAACAATTGAACAGTTAAGAATATACATTACAGCACTGACAACATGTTCACATTAAACTTCCATTACTTGCACTACATCACGACACTATTACTTTTTATCTTCTAAAACTATTTTAATTAACAACTCTTCACGGCTTGTATGTTTGTCAGCACTTTATATTAACACATTTTTTCATGATTTTATATTATCACATAGCCTATTTGATATTCATATTGTATAATGTAACAAAAATACCAATGAGTTTCAATGACATTATCTGGGAGTTGAAACATAAATCTATGAAAACATTCAGTTGTGGAAACACATATAGATTACAAAGCTCTAATTTCATCCAATGCTACCTTGAGTCTGTTCTACACAGTTGATAATCCAAGTTTATAGATACATTTTTGGTAAAAAGTTATAGAAAAATTAATATACAAAAATATTGAATTTAATAGGATAAATCATAAAAGGCATCAAAACAAATTATAGTTTAATATATACTTGCAAAATTTAAAATTCAATAGTTACCATTACTTTAACGTCCTTTTACAAACCAAAAATATCCTCTATACAACACAATGTCAGCACTTTGTTTATTGTTCACAGTAAATCTTTGTGAAGACACACGTCTGCCCTCTTCCAGGCTTAAATATTTTCTGTTATAAATGTAAGGTTATTTTTGGGACAAACACTCCTGAGTATGATATTCATATATAATTATGTAACTGATTATCACTCTTATGATGTTCTTTTTATACAAAGAAATGTCAATTCTAACTCAATGAAAAACAATAGCACGCACTAGTTCCAGGCTCAGAGATAAACAATCAACTCCCACTCCCACGCTGTTCATTAATTATTTTTGTTTATCCTTAATTGACGGCAACTATTTAAAAAAAACTATATATCAACAAAACACAATTAAATACATTTGTAATACTGTCGAGATTTCCATGACATCCGACCAGTTCCATGATTTACTTGTCTAAATGCAAATAGTAAATTTTGTGTAGACACTCCTTTGGGGATCATTTATTAAATTAATCAACAAACACTCTTTTTGATGTTTAAAACTTCAACTAAACATGATGAAATACAGTGATAACGTTGGGGAGACACGCCTGACCTGTTCCAGGCTTAAATATTTTCTGTTATAAATGTAAGGTTATTTTTGGGACGAACACTCCTGAGTATGATATTCATATAATTATGTAACTGTTTATCACTCTTATGATGTTCTTTTTATACAAAGAAATGTCAATTCTAACTCAATGAAAAACAATAGCACACACTAGTTCCAGGCTCAGAGATAAACAATGTAAATGTCTATTCTATCAACTCTCGCTCCCACGCTGTTCACTAATTATTTTTGTTTATCCTTAATTGACGGCAACTATTTAAAAAAAAAACTATATATCAACAAAACACAATTAAATACATTTGTAATACTGTCGAGATTTCCATGACATCCGACCAGTTCCATGATTTACTTGTCTAAATGCAAATAGTAAATTTTGTGTAGACACTCCTTTGGGTTCGTGTATTAAATTAATCAACAAACACTCTTTTTGATGTTTATGGCCGGCCACACACTGCAACAGTCGAGGCGAGGCGAGGCATTTTGACTAAAGGCGTCTTGAGCGACAGAGAAAGCATAGGCGCTTACGGAGCACCATATACTGCAAGAGACGAGGCGAGGCGGAAAGGCGCCTTTAGTCAAAAAGCAAAGCAGACAACAATTATGTTTCGTCGAAAGTCATTTAGTCAAAGCGTTCCGCGCATGCGCAAAGTCGCGTGACTTCCACCGCTCTGTACTTTCTGTACTGAACTGTGAAACCACGCCAAAACTTTGGGGTCTTGACTTGCCTCGCCTTCTGTTGTGTGTGTTCGCTTTGCTACAAGGCAATTCAAGCGACTTGTCTTACGTTGCCTTGCCTCGCCTTGACTGCTGCAGTGTGTGGCCAACCTATAACTTCAACTAAACATGATGAAATACAGTGATAACGCTGGGGATAATACTGTAGCAACATTTTTAACCCTCCCACCCCTCCTGAGGAACAATTCACACGCTATGTGGTATCAGTTGTGTCCTGTGTGAAACAACTCATGATCTTGCAGGCAGGGAAAGTGTTCGAATAATACAAAAGTATGGGATAAACCACTCAATCGAATAGCCTGGCAAGACATTTATACAGTTGTGAGCAGACAGTTGCCCCCTCCCCCCACAGTGTGAAAGAAGTTATACTGTATTCACTAATGTTGCATGTTTTTTAATACGTACCGATACTGTAATTTTAGTGTTTTTTTCAAATTACAGTAATGCTACAGTTTGTTAATACTGTACACTGAACATGTATATTTAAATGTTTAAACTAATTTAAAAAAATGTTACTTATTTATAATTGTAGATGACATTAGCTCCAATTAGCTCGAATTATCGGGGCCCTACTGTTTATCAAAAGAAAAGTATAGTGTTTTTCTTTTTAATAAAAGTCATGTATAATGTTGTCAATAATAGTATTACTGTTTAGTTGTTTGTCCTTTCACTCAAGGTAACAAAAATACGATTTCCTGTTGGTTCATCTTTACAACTCGGACGTAGCGTCAACATTCGTTCGGTCCTTTCGTTGACGCTATAACCAAGTGTAACTGTAGTTGATTTAATTGAGATTAAATACTAATTCTCTTTAGACAGTGCCCTTAATGAATAATCAATCCATAATTGTTTTACAACACTCTAAATTATGTTAATATGTTTTATGGCTATTTTGACTATCTAGCAATTTAGCCTATTATCGTCTAGGCTAAGGCCTAAATTGTAGGTGTTATTAATAAAGCTATATTGTCCTGACTATATGTTTAATGTATCATACTATAACATTTTACTTTCTCCACCCTATACGTAGTATATGGAGAAAGTATTGTTTTCGTAAAAATGTTCGAATTTGAATTTTCAGTTGAATTATCTGTTTTGGTGCTCCCAGAACCCCAAAAAAATTTTTAGTGTAATTATCTGTGTTGGTGCTCCCTGAACCCAAAAATATTTTTAGTGGAATTTTTTGTTTTGGTGCTCCCTGAATCCAAAAAAGTGTTTTTAGAGTGGTGTCTGTCTGTCTGTATGTATACACGACCAGAGAGGACACTATTGGTCCGATTTTCATGAAATTTGGTATGTAGGTACTAAACCCTAAATCTCCAGGCGTTTTTTTCATTTTTTGAAATTTTTAATTTTAAAGGGTAATTTACCCCTAAAAACCCATAAAAAACGACAAAAATGCAAATTTCTCAAAAACGGCTCTAACGATTTTGATCAAATTTTCAGTATTTATAGTGCTTAAGATGCCAAACAAAATGACACCACCCGCTTTTATCAAAACTTCGGCATTTTATAATTATGGGGAAATGTTTAAAAATAAACAAGTTTGTGTTGTCAATCTAGCATCGCGGCGGCCGCCGCACGGGGTAGCACCACGGTAGCGAGCACGGCCAGTAATTCAAAGGTCGCGCGATCGAATCCCGCCTGGAAAATAATTTTTTTATACGATTGACGTAGGTAGAATATTATTTTTTTGTTTTGTTCTAAAAAGTAGTAAATAAAATGATTAAAAACATTATTATTTTGACTACAGTAAGTTGGGAGAAAGTTTGTGTCAGTTAACTGATACCGTTTATTTATATATCCTAAGAGATAGAATAATTATATAAATATATAATTCTGTTGATATCATTTAAAATTGGTTAACCTCAAAATTAAAATAACGAGAATTGTAACTTGGTAAATACAGTTTTAGAAAATATTTTGAAATCATGAATATACTAAATAATAATGAATATATAAATAAAGAAATAATAGTTTATAATAAATACCATGGATTTAATTTAACTTACTTTACAAAATTAAAACAGCATATTTTAATATGGCCTAGATTATATGTAAAATAACATTCATGTTAGTAAAATAAAAACGAGACTAGGTTATAATTAGAAGTAGAGTTAGTTGTAAAATCATTATATTATAATATATATTAAATTAATTATAGGACAGTTTGTGGATTATAAAATAATAATTTTAAGAAATATGTAAACAGTGTGATGTTTACTAAAAGTTACAAACAGCAGACGGCAGCCATTAACATGTGAATTGATATATTACGATTTTATATATTGGTAAGAACTTCAAAATTAAGGAACAAAATAATAAATAAACATTCTAAACAATATACAGGGGTGTTCACCATTGGTATCTTGTAAACTATAAATCTGACAGCAAACTTTAAATAGGTAACATTTCCTTGTTTTTGGAGAAAATAAAAAATATGTAGTTAAAATATTTGTAAATAGCTGCTATTTTCTAATATTGTGGTCAACTTTCGAATTTCTTATGGAACTCCCTATATTTATGATGATGATTTCGGATTTAACAAGTCATGGATTTATTTTAAGACCTTTTTGATAGGATGATAGGATATCTGAATTTACATAATTTTATGATCTTTGAATATAGCACACTATAGACTGTGTAAATATGCAGTAGAACTACAATTTATGTGTTCTAATTGGGAATATTCAGAAATCCTGATAACGTGATATAGCTCAGGAATAATTATGAAAAACCTAAGACTGACAAGTACATACCTGAAATTAAGCAATCGTATGCACTTTACCATTAAAATGAGGTTAAAGTATGTAAATAAAATACAGAATTGTATAAAAATTGATTTTAGATATTCTGTATTTGTAGTACAGTGCATACTTGTACTCTATTACTTGGAACATCTCGAATAACAAATGTTATTTTGAAGTCCACTGTACAATATAACGTAGGCAAGTATCTGTTCCATCCACTTTAAGATGTTTTCAAACATGTTATAGCTTCTTTGAGTGTAAGAAGT